>CALYDF020000952.1:0-18653 GCA_944474145.2 Dicrocoelium dendriticum | reverse complement strand
AAACTTATATAATTTGGAACAGTCGCCACCGCATAAACACGTGGGCTTTCAAGGTAATGCTCTGTTAATGCTAGCAAGGCCTCCTCTCAAAACGCAAGGTAAAACGGATTATTGAACTTTAGAAGAAATCTGTTTTCACTGAATTTGCCTATTATGCATGACTCTTATTAGTCAATAGACACCGGCGGCAAGAGCAATGGATTTATCAGAAAGCATAGGACTCCGGTGAGGTGTCCGAGCTGCCAGGGAGGTGCAAGACTTCTGGTAGAGGATCTGCCTTACTTTCCAGGGTAGACCGCCTATCTTTGGTCTCCACCTGTCACCCAGCTCTCACCTGTGGCTCAAAGAAGCTACTTGCACGAAACAACAGGACCACACCCCTATCAACCGTCAGGTAGTTGAGCTAAACCATCTGAGGTTAGCCGGGAATACTATTCCCGGTGACTTCGTACCTGCATGCAGCGTCAGCACTGACGACTGGGCGAAAGAGATCGACCCTTGACACAACAACCAGAAGTTAAGAAAATTTCCTAGATACCTGCTGCCTCGCAAGTAGCATTTTGCTAGGCAAAGGCTAGAGGTTAACTTTTAAACAATAGACGGAAGAGATTATTGTCCTCCAAGGTACCCATAATTCCTACGAAACCTAATAGCATATCCGTTACTTGCAATTATTCTCATGCTACGGCGTTCCCTGTAGGCGGCGCTGACTGCGCTAGCCACGTGATCAGAGTGATAAGTAAGCTAGTGTGTCCCTCAATCCCCGGAAGCCAATATCCAGTGGATGTAGGAATGCCAGTACCCTGTTGGATGTGGGCAGCCAAGCGTTGATAATTCACACTACATAACTACCAAATCGACATAGCATGCCTGTCAAAATCTCGAATACCCGGATATGACTCTCGACAAATGAAAGTTCCTGTCGTAGACACCTCATGTTGGCTTTACCATTGTAGCCCGGAGGATAATCCTGACAATCACGGGGTCACCATTGCTCTCAGTTGCTAGGCACACTTCGCTCTCCTTTCCTGAAAGCCAGTATCAGCTAGAATATCAAGTGCACGCTCCAAAATCTACCCGATGAATTTGACCATAATCTCTGTCTGCGCACCAACGCTACTCTCAGCGAAAAGTAAAAAAAGAATTTTAATAAACCCTAAAGATAGTCGTGAACCACGTTAAAAAACTGGACATCCTCATTACTGTTGGGGACTGGAATGCACGAACTGGGCCTAGGAACGATCAAGCCCGTCAAACACTCGGGAGATAAACCCTTGGAGGGTGCTGCGATAATGGATACTGCTTGCTCAACTTCGCAAACCGTAACCGGTTGTGCGTAAGCAATACTTAATTCCAGCATCCCAGGCAGCATCTTCTGACGTGGTACTATAATGTTAGTGATAGAGAAAGCCAGGTAGATTATATCTTAATCCGACCCTGGTGCATGTCCTCTAACAATGTCGGTCAATCGTACAGAGGTGCTGAAAAGAGGCAGTAAAGATGGTTCAAACCACGTACTACTGCGCGCCAAATTCTGACTCCGCTTGACGACATGCCGAAAGACCCCTCCACTAAAGTATATCAACACTGCCTCATGGAAAATACTAGCTGCTGCCGATCATCTGAAGTGGCACTAGAAGCAGAAATTTCTGCCAGTGCTCTACTCCTCGTACTTGCAGAAGGCCAATATGTAGACGCTCTAATGTCTAGGATAAAATCCTCAGTTCAACGCGCCAATTGATCTGCCCTGGGCTCTACCTCTAAGCTTGAGAATGACTGGATCACTGAAGATACTAGCCGCTAGTCCGCTAAAGTGCGAGAAGCACGTCTCACGAATTCCCGAAACTACAGTCGCTTGAGACGTGAGGCAACCAGCTCAGCACGGAACAATAGCAGCCGCTACTGGTTGGATGTCGCAGGCAAATTGGAAGCAGTATCAAATTCTGCAGATGTGAGTTATCTCGTCGTCTCGTCCTTTTAGCTTCCGGCAAGCGCTGTTCGCAATAACGGATGTTGCGCAATTTGAACGCCAAATCATCTCCATACGGAAAGAAAACTTTCCAGTTGGGTACAGCCTATTAGCAAACATTTAAACCGACCACTACATACCACGGCACCCATTTTAGCATTAACCTCTTCAGAATATAACTCGGATTGCTCACCGCCATCTCCCACCGCAATTTCGGGCACGGTACATCGCCTAAAGTCGAAGAAAGCTTATAAAGCTGATAGGATTCTAGCTGAAATCTACAAAGCTTGTCTACCAACTCCCATAGACAATTTGCACGAGCTCTTCTGTTCGATATAGTTGACCGAAATCTGTTCTTCCTCCCGGAGTACCTAAGTACTACTGCCATTTCCCAAGAAGGTAACTGAACTGTGTGCAGCAATTATCGCGGTATTAGCCTAACCAACGTGTCTGCTACAACCGCACGAATCTTGTTATCTCGCTTTGAGAGGAATATCGAACTTGCCATAACCAAGTTGGCTTTCATCTAGTCAGAGGCTGGACTGACAAGATCTTTACTCTACGTCGATTGCTCGAACACCGTTATCAGTTTTAGCAGACCACATTTGTGTGCTTCGTTGAATTACGTGCTGCATTTTTCTCAGTTGACCGTAAAGCAGTCTGGAGAATCCTACTTGTCGCTGGCGTGCCAGTTCTACTTGTTAACTTGATGAGATCAGAATAGAGTCGCACAAAGGCCCGGATTAATTCTATGGAAGAGAAACCAAGGAATTCGACACAAATTCTGCAGTTCGGCAGGATTTCCTACTTCGTAGTCGACTGGGATATGCATCATGTCGTTGAGCGTTATCGTGATGTTCAAGTTAGACCTGACTTCTGGCTGTTAGATCTAGAATTTGCTGACGATGTCGCTATCCTTACGAAAGAGGAATATCATTAGAGTCACTGCTAAATCAGGTTGACAAATCAGCCTCTGTGGTCGGCCTCGAAATTAACATCTACAAGGCGAAATACTTCTCATCGTCAGCAACCCAGTCCGCCCGGTCGCTATTTTTACCTAGACAAGTTCTCGATTCTGTTGCTGAATTCAAGTCTCTTGGATCCACTAAACTCCCCAAGAATCTGGCTGAATCCGAAATCCGGAATCGTATTGAGAGCGCTAGAACAGCCTTCTTATAAGTGAGGAAAACATTGGGGCAAAGGACGGAAATTAGTCTGAGAAGGAAGATCCAAGTATTCTCAGCAATTATTCGTGGCATTTTACTCTGTGTTTGTGAATATTATCTGCCGCGAACGTTAGACACCCGGAAGCTAGAAGACTTCGATCATTGGTGTCTAAGATATCTTGAAAATGCAGTGCCATGAGCGCATCACAGATGAGGAAATCCGTAAGTGCTGTTACGGTCTTCCGAAGCTCAAAAAGCTCATCCAGCTCCGCAGACATTAGTGTTTCGGTTGCGTCCTTCGCAGACCAGACACTGAATTCACTAGGACCGTGTTTTGATTTTCGCCTTTCCAAAGTTGGTGTGGTCGCTGTAGCGGACAACTGAAAACGTGGTTCGCTGCATTAAACTCGGATGTCGATCTTATGGGACTCTATGATTTGCAAGATGCTCGTCACTGGAGAAATCATTGGATCAGTGTCGCCGCCGACCACCGCGCTTGGGCCGCTGCAATTCGCGATATTTATGAAGCCAGCTTATCCTGTCGCAGGAACCCGCCATACTAAAGTAAAGTAAAATCACGCATGGGATTCCGGTAAATTCAGCGGCCAAATCCGAAATGCACGTTTATTGTTCTATCACCATTAAAATACTGCCTTTCAACGGTGCTGTGTGACACTCACCCAACGTGAGTACATAGCGAGAAAAGGTTTGATAGGAATAGAAGCTAGTCAGGCTTAGCCGCCGATGGAAAATTTGCAAACGATTCCCCCTGTTATACAGTTTAATAAAATATCTCACTTCCGAAAATATGTAAATGGGTTTGCTGGTTGCAGTCTTAATTGCACTTTTGTTATGTTTCGTTTAGCGACATAGACAGTCTATGGAGCATAGGGACTACTGGAGAAATTTGCCTACAAGCAGATCGCATAGGTCTCATACAAGGCCCCCGATGGTGGTAAAATACAAGAATATTAGAACAAGATTCAACACAGTCTTTACTGTCTGCCTAGAAAGGACCGCCCTTGGCGCAAGAAATATAAAAGTGTGCATCTAGTTGCTGTTGAACTAAAATAACTGGTTTCTCTTTGTATATCATTTTCAACGCCAGATCCTTGGAACAACGAAGAATCCCAACGAATCCACGGCACTTAGCCTCTCAGAGATGACAGAGCAGCTACTTACCAGAATCTAGTGAAAACTTTTTGCGTTAACCACAAACTACTGTACAAATATGTAAATCGTAGTAGTAAGCTGACACAGGGAACCCCTCCATTACGGACTTCTGATGCACTAATAAGAACGGCTGCAGAAGCAGCAAACGTGTTTCGGACGCTATATGCCGTAAGCTGGTGATGCTACAAAACGTTCGTTCTGCTGCCAGGAATAAGCTTTATCTCTGATTAGCACGGAGGCTTTCTTACGAAAGCTGAAGTTTCTGCGTAAGCGCAGCTCCCTATTTTTTGATATTCCTTGCCCACGGCTTTGACAGCAGCAACAATACAGCTGGCGTGATCTTTGGCTCAATACTTTCAGCACTGTTTAGACCAGCAGCAATTTACTTCCAGTTAAAGGCTAAGAATAATAACCCTTATGCAAACAGACGGAAGCATGACTGAGCTGAAAAATTACCAACTACTACTTCTCCTTCCGGTAATCTCCACGACCATGGAATCCATTTTTCTTGATGCATTGTCCTATTATCTGGAAAATTTCAAAATTATTGCTCCCAACCAAGGCAGCTTTCTATGAGAAGACCGTGAACGATTAATTTATTATTCGTACTGGCTATTTGGACCCAGTCAGCGGAAGCTGGAGAAGTTAAAGTGAAGTACTTTGATTTTTCGAAGGCATACGGCACCTAGACCAATGGACACCTCATCTCAAGCTCCAAGATAAGGGCATTGATAACTCGTATTTAGCTGGATCATCTAAATATTTCCTTCAACGGCAGCTAGAAGGCAGCGTCCTGAGCTTCTTAATGGACCTCAAACAAATCGCGCTGGCGAGTCACAGGGCAAAATTCCAAGGCCATGACAGCTTTGATATTTACTAATGACCTTGGACAAACAATCGCATTAAATTTCCTACTATTTCTTACGACATCAAGGTATGGCGTACGATTCAGTCGGATATCTATCAATGTTTTTGCATCAGTATGAAACAGATACGGTACAGTTTAATATAGTTTAATACAGGTTCATATGAGAAAATGCTGGGTACTCTCCATACGATACCAGAGCCTTTAGCCAGCTGACTAAGATCTCAATTACTGCAGCACTACTTGTCCAATTCGGGCTGGACGCGCTGTTTCAAGAAAAGGGGGCTGTTGCCGGCAACCTAAAGAGGCACAAAAGCTTGTTAACAACACGTCGATCTGTTGCAGTGGTCGTTCGGACGAATAGATATCTATTTTTGACAGGTGCTCAATACATACTTTCACATACATCCGGAATATGCAATTTAAGCCTGGAAACCGTGGCTGAAGCACGGCCCCACTGCACTGAGTCAGCCTCAATATCCGGCTCCCAAAACTTTACTGGAAAGCGCAATCTACCATATAAGCAAAGGATGAAACGCTAAGAGTATTCGGCGGACGGCATCGCCAATTAACACGTAATCTGATAATAAAATTATTTATTATGCTTAATACAAATTATGTGCCGCTCTATACTGTAAATCAGCAGGAACACAAATTTGAGAGGTCACCCCATGAAACTCGCAGCTTATTACGTTCGCCTGGAGTGCCGTAGAAATTTATTTTCAATTCGCATATAGCTCATGAAACATTCTGCCAAAATCGGTTGTTTCTATATCTGCAATAGCCGTATTTAAATGTCGGTTAGAAGACGCAATCAGCGACTTTTATTTTGTTAATTAGTATTACATCGGTCTAATACCGGAAAATAAATTGTATTTATATACTTGTTCGCCTATCTAGCTGTGAAACCGCGTGATGCGCAAGGTTACTTGCATAAACAGATAACTATTCTTTAGACAGCAACATTGATAGCTGTGTTTGTATTAAGGTTTACGATAACCCGACAGACAAAAAACACAATTTTTAATACAGTACGTGCCTACCCGGATAAAGTCACTTTGCATTCTTCATCTTTTTACCATGAGCCTTCACTTATCTTACGTTTTATCGACGGCGTGCAGGCCAGCATCTGGTACTTGTCGAAAGAAATTTGCGTAGAACTATTCCATGCAAGTCTTACAACCGCCATATTGTAGGATTGAATGGTATGAAGAATTTGAGTGAATTATGGATCTCAATTTGAGTATAATTTGATCACTGCTACTAAAAGGAAATTAAAATCATGAAAGTAGCACTGCTTCTATTACTAAATCAATGGAACATCACAAGTTATTTGCACTGTCTAGTGCTTCTATTGTTGTAAATACTGTGATTTCAATAATACTTCTGTTTTCAAACACCTCTTGTTTTTATCCTCATTCTCTCTGTGAGTCTTGCTTATCCATTTGGCCAATTAATCACAGCGAGTAGCACACCAGTCACCTATGATTTCAATCATCTAAGAAAACACGATTTTCATATTGTGTTTTTCATCAGTAGGGATGGCAATCCAATGACAACTCGACACCACACTTTCCGCAGTGCGTTAATATAGCGTGCAAATTTGATAGTCTCATAGATCACTGCAGAATGTCTCCTAGACAGGACGGCAGTTGAATGCTGTTTTATGCAGTGATAGATGATGTTCGTTAGCTTAACCGGACACATTATAGGTTGGTTTTACGTTTACGTCAATCATTTCATACATATCAGAAGTAATCATCAAATTGGGACCAACAAACTCCAGCTGCTGCCAGGGAAGGGTTGAATTCTTCTAAGACTAAAACTTTTCAGGAAAACACCATTATACTCAGATATGGAGTGTTACTCTTTTATGTCCCATACCGGGATCAGCTGCGTACTGAAGAAGGAAGGGCAGATTGATTCACTACCTTTCCTTTATACTAAAGCAAATTAATATTAACACATTTGAAAACATTCGTGTAGTTCGTCGAATATATGTGCTATTCAGATCATTTAAGTAAATCAGGTATACATGTTTATGATATTTCAAAGGACCCAATGAATGCACTCGTTCTGGCAATGCGTCGAAATTCGACTAAACCCACGTGCTATTGCTAGCAAAATCTAGAGCAGGATAAAAGTAAGAATTCTATTGATAATCAAATTATGTATAACATCACGGGTATAAAATAGAGGAAACTTCTATGGGTCAGTAAAACAAGTAGCTAACAGCAAATTCAATAATCTGCACTTAGCTAGCAATCAAAGGTATTTCTGCTTTCTGCGCCGCTTCACGTACATGCAAGATATTCTCGTTCAGGTAAAGAAACTTGCGGTTCATTGCTGCTACTTATCAAT
Organism: Dicrocoelium dendriticum; assembly: GCA_944474145.2. NCBI lineage: Eukaryota > Metazoa > Platyhelminthes > Trematoda > Plagiorchiida > Dicrocoeliidae > Dicrocoelium > Dicrocoelium dendriticum. Next base: position 11,119 of record CALYDF020000952.1, on the reverse strand, counting down.
AAATACCTACGTGTTAAAACATGTATAACTCTGCTCTCCAAACTATTTGGTGGTTAGGTGTACGAAAACATCAGGCACTGAAGAGTGAGATAAAGAAAGTAAATGCAAACTGAGGTTTAAAATTTAAACAAACTAGTAAAATAGGAAAAGTTTCTTCCGATCTAGACTCAGTCCGAATGACACCACACACTCGGAAATGTACTAAATCCTTGTTATTTTCGCAAAACGTCGACATTTCGCGTTCTTTCTGACTCCTTTGGAAACCGAAACCGCAATTCGAGTATTGTTGGTCTGTTTTGAGACCACTGAGCTAAGGCGTACGGTCCAGACCACCGTGACTATAGCACTAGATGCGATATCAATCCATACAGTACCCACTTACTTGCACGTCACTTCCGTGCAGAGGAGAAGATTGCCGCATTACCAAGCAAGTACTACGCGTTGTTGACGGTTCGCGAAAGAAAGAAAAGACTATACAATTATTTTCATGGTTTGTGATAGTCGTCTGATTGAGGATACATGTGATCTATTCCTTTATTTGCCATTCAATTCCCACCAATACACTCTCGCCATCAGTAAAATACAAGCACTGATCAAATGTACGTTGCTGTAGTTTAAAGCCTCTTATATCCAAGCTCACTGTTGGTTGTCCGTTGCAACATCGGTTTACACAATTAATCAGGCTCCAATTTATTTTGCAGGAATGGATTCAACTTTTGTACCGGATAGAAATGCTTGGTTGGCAGATTTTCTGCAAGCATGTGAAGTACGGTATTCTATATATTTTAGTATGCCCCATTATTTTGTCCAATGAGTATACAATGAATTTGTGAACAACTTTAATAGAGACAAGTTAATTTAATAATGTACTCAAAACTTTTGCAGATGTTTCGATGATGAGTTATTATCAAATAAATAACCACACATCAAGATGAAAAATGTCAAATCAACTTTAGGGAAACCAGTTCAGCAGATTCTACATAATGTTTTATGTTTCACATAAACACTTAATGAAATATAACATCTGTCTCAGAAATTTATGGCTAGTAGATACGAAGATCTAAGTCGTGTAATTAATGATAGTTCCAATAAAACGACACGAGCATTATGCTCATATTTTATGATAAAATAAGGGATGGAATCAGGAAAACTTGCAGCAATAAAATGTCAACCCGCGGTACTAAACTGACCTGACCATTGGAGGGACTATCTGAATCTTTAGCTGTCAGCTCAAGTATAACGGTGCCCCTGGGAACAGTTTCATTTATTATCACCGCGTATTCATCTTGCTGGAATGTTGGTACTTGGTCATTTTCATCTCTGACAACAATTTGGACGATGAGTTGGGTAATTCGGGGTTTTGGCGTGCCAAAATCTTCTGCGCACAAAATAAGCTGATACTCCCGTGCGGTCTCCCAATCCAACGTATCGGTCAGAACCAGTCGAAGGGGATTTCCCTCTAATCGGAATGGAGTTCTAGGGGATGCCAAGGTTAATCGCCCACCTTCTTTGGAAGACAGACTTGGTACGTTATCCGACAACCAGTAGACAATTGTTCCATTCGGCCCTGAGTCCGGATCGAAAGCAGTTGGAAGATCAATGATCGTCTTTTCTGGTACAGAGCTCAGTTCGCCTAGTTCTACCATGAAGCGAGATTGCGGGAATACTGGAGCATGGTCGTTTATATCTTGAATTTCAACGCGTACGGTAATCAGTCCCGGGTCCACAACTTTCAAGATGCGTGTTACCTTATTAGTGTCGTGAATGGCGTCTGTATGTGCAGAAGCTGAAAAACGGAATGCTACTTTTATGTCTACAAAACAGGGTCTGCTGAGTACAGTTGTGCTATAAACGTAATCGCGCTTCACTTTCCGGTATTTTGGATCTTCCATCAACTCCGGTTTAGAAAAAGTATCTTCGTTTATCTTAGACTGTAAAACGTTCAGCGTGCCAGTCGGTGGACAGATTGACTCACGATCCGGAGGTGCAGCCAATTGCAGGCGTTGTGTAAAAGAGTCTATAGCGAAAGTCTGAACAGCACGTTCTCGCCAATTAGTTATCGTCAGAGCTACAACGGGTTTGTCAAGGAATGCCTGAGTTTGTCTGCTGGAAATGAGCTGAATAAGGTCTTCCCCCACGTTACCTAATATTGTTCCTCTTGGAGCGCCTTCGACCACCTCGTAGTGTAAAATGTAATTGTCGCCGACGTTACGCTTAGTCCTGTTCGACTCCTTGGCAACCAAACTGATCGGGTCTCCTGCAATTATATGGTATATTAGGGTTCCAAAAATACAAAAGTAGATTGCCACTAATAACGTTATATCCGCAGGCAGTGGTTTGTGTATCATTTGGAATGTAATAGGAAATATATATCCAGCACGAGTTTTTTCAGCATAGGTAGGACAATTACACCTGAAAGAAAAAACAGTGGCAAGTTATCAGCATAAAGTAGCAATATTCATCTTTTCTATAAAAGCTAGTAGAAATCTTGATATCTACAAATATAAAAAACGTACACTATCGTATTTACACTTAAATCGCTTGCCATGACCAACTACTTGACAACTACCTTAATTTGAAGAAGTTATTACGTTTATAATAAGGAAAGATGAGTAGCTCTCAAGCGGCTCTACATTAAAGGAAGAGACCTAATGTTTAACTTGTACTCTCAGTTAGCGAGTTGACAACCCATTAATTTTCGATATTTAACAGCTGACAATTCACAACACTATAAACGTCAGCTCCTCGAAATTTTGCATTTTGGTCAGATTGAAACCTAACAGTAAGTTTAGTTTTTTGCATTAAATTTTGAGATGCTTTGGATCAGTGTGATTCTAGCACATGAAAAAATATATAATGCCTAACAATTTCCTTGTAGGTGCTATTATAAGTTAACAATAGTACTTGAAAATAGACGCATATTTTAAGCCATATTCCAAGTATCTCAAATGGTAGGAATGCTTATACACCTATGTAGAATCATCAGAAATTGTGTTAAGCGCTAGAACGACCAAAAGAGTATTCCTTTCTGTATATAATATCTGTTCTTATATGAGGAACCATTTTCCATGCTTATAGAAACATGCTTTCATTAACATATATTTATTGTTTGAGTTTGCTCACTACCTGAAGAGGCATCTCAGATAACATTGTAAATGTTTTGATGTCTGGTAGGTTCTTATGTAATACAAATATCGTTGGTCCCGCTGCAATACTTGTCATTATACCAAAGCCATGAGCAATGAATCTCAAGTGACCTAATAGGCATGTCGGTGACAATAATGTTGCAAAGCATCAGTAAAGTATATCTAACTGAACCGAGTTAACGTTTCACCCTAATAACTGGGAGTGAAGTGTGCAGAATGGTCTATTAGTTAAAATAATCATATCGATTAATGAGGGGTTTACGCCTTCTTTTGTGCATACAATACAAGAGTACGTTAATCTTTACATCAAATGGAAGTATGTTTCTTAGATGAATCCATTACAAGTAATCTTGAAAACCTAAAATAGTCCATTGAAATGGCGCAATTAGGCAGCATTCTAATGCACACATTCAGTAAATTGCCAAAAAGTTAATAAATATATCAAATGCAGCATAGTGCTTGACTGACCAAACAAGCTTGTTGGCAAAATATCACACACTTTAAGTTAGTAGCACACAACGAAACCAAATGCAAGTACGAACTAAAATAAAATACAAATATATTTAAGTTTTAGGTAACTTAAGCAGTTAACGCGGATGGGTTCGGCCATAGTTGGGTGCTAACTAACATTAAGACTTAGGATATAATATTTTAAAATTAATCAAGGAAAAGTCTATAGTTGGGCTGCCTTCAAATTTTAGTGCAGCATTTTCATTCTGCTTGAAGTCTTCTAGAAGTTTCCTTCTAGATGTAATAGCTGAAATTATCCAGTGGTTGTCAGTATTATATGAAATAAATAAACGAGAATTCATAAACGATGGTTATAATTTAAAGAAAATTCACCAGTCTCACCAAGTAGCAGCTAATACCGCTTCAATCGTGCCCAACTTTATAGATAGTTTGCCTGTCAGAATGTGACGATTTACGCGCAAAATAACAACGTGCCATCTCCGAATCAAAACCAAGTGGAAATCAGTGTATATCTACTTTGTTTAGTGGACTCAAAACGAAAAGTGTGCTGAGGATATAAATGAACAAACACCTAAAGATATCAGTACTGTTTAGCAAAGCTTTTCAATTGTATTCGTCCCTACATCACAATCTTATGATGCAGGTGTGCGAAATCAAATTGCACTGTAGACTAGGTATTTGAATGAGAAAAAAATTATTCTAATTATACAAGATTCTGAGATGTGTCCGAATTTTGGCGAAAGTGATATTCCGGACCACTGTTCTTGAGTTTCAGTTCGCTTTCAGCTTAGAGAAGATAAACTATCACCCCACATTAGTGGCCACGCTTTGAAAGCTGAAAGCTTGCTTGTTTATGGTAGCTAGGGTTGTTTATATAATCGTCAAACATATAAAAGCTCAGATCAGATCAGACAGTCATACTGTCTAATCATAAAACAGATAGTTCAGGTGTACTAAATTTAGTTATAATAAACGTAGTATTTTTAACATTTCAACAGCTTGTCCCTGCAAGCATAACTAGAAAACATTGGAATATCCAATGGGATAAAATAGATAGCCTGTGGTTGCTGTTAAAACGACTATTCGAAACATATTTTGCGCTGTGTGTAAAACCGGATTACATCTGCTTAAATTAGCATAGTGTAGTCACATTTGCAAACTTTCCCATAGGTCCAGGTCTGGTGGTATAAAATGTTGCGTCACTTTTTTGGAGCACATAGCAAACCATATATATCTCGTTTAAAATTATCGTGCCACAAAATTAACGATCTCAACATTGTGCCATTTGGATGGAATGTTTATATCAGGTTAGAGTACTTGGATCTCTCAAAATACCCATGTCTTTTTTAATAATTCAATAAATTTGGTTAATTGGACATGCTATACCTCTGCTTACTTCTAGATCAGTAGGCCTTCATAAGATATAGCCGAAATAAGTTTTATTCTGCAGGCAGAGAACAAAATCCATATTTCTTTGGGTCTTATTTCATATCATGTAGGTTTTAGCCAACGAACGAAACAATCTTCCCTGGATCCAAACCTTAAACTCTGATATACATGCACGTCGCAACATACAGAAAGCAACTTATGAGTTATTAATGCATCAGTATTCGGTTAAGTAGTGATTACGGCTCTTACGCAACCTATTATATACATACGGATCAATAATTCTCGCGTATAATTTCAAAAATTATAAGCTTATTAGTATTTTACTGGCACAATTTGCTGCAACTTGATTAGAAATATTCGTAGGAATAACATCTACACAGTGGTCTATCTATTAATTTGACCCAGCAATTTCTGCTAGATAACTCGTTGCTTAAGGGAGTTCATTACATGATATTTAACAAACTTTAACGAATTTATTCATACGAGAGGCACAATTTGACGTAAATTTGTTTTAGTCTATTATACTGAATGTTAACGTAAAACTGCGCATGCAACGGATTGCTTAAATCAAAACACTTCCGTAGTGTTGTTATTTTAATCTATGGAATCCAATAGATTGCGGAGCAAAATTCTCGAAGGTTCAAAGTCTTTGATCTGCCAACCGTTGACCCGTATCAATTTAAGAGTTGTTGTTTTTTGATATGCCAAAACCTATAACATTTTACACATTTAGCGCATCTGTAAGCAACCCGCTGTTTGCTTTTGTAAATTGTTTCGTACACTAAACGGGATACCGTCTCCAAATGTAAAATTCGCCTCATCTCACGAATATTTCTGCCTCTAACTACAGTGGCCTACTTGACATCCGTGATGAGCAGTTAACAGAAGTTTTCTATATCAATGCATTTAGCTCAATGAATAATTCAACAGCGAACCTGACAGCAAATGTTACATATATCTGTCATCTCTTTTTCTTCCAGCGCCACTTATGCCAAATACTTGTATTATTCCGACCACCAATGCCTTCAAGCTAGGTGTTTCTGCCGAGCAAATATTCAGTGTGGAACTATGCGTTTTCTTTGGCAAAGAACAACTAGCACCCATTCAACGGCGCATCCACATAAGATAAACATATGTGCTGCGATCTTACGTTACATTTGCGGTTCATTTTAAAGCCTAATGATATTCAGCAATGTGCAAAACTAGAAACTAATGATGTACACATTTATTTGTAGCTACATAATCTGTGTCTTCATCCTAATCAAATTTGTATTTTTTAAAAAACAGTAAATTTAAATCGGTGATTTTAATTAAAAGACTAGCTTAAACCTCGATTATCTTGACAGCAACTTCCTAGGCTCAATAAAGGAACAATCATATAGCATGTAGCAGCTTATCATTAGTAACTAAATGCCAACATATATTTGCAAAACTTAACGCGATACAGAACGAAATCATCGAAACCTTCACAGAATACTCCTAGTCATTTATACTAAAATATGAGTATGAAACCATAACCATCTTATCAAAACCTATGAAGTGTAAAATGATGAATTGTTAATAATTGGTTTTAAACGTAGATAAAATATTTATCACCTATAATTTGCTTTTATCCCCGCATCATGATTATTAAAATGGAGGATTAACTTTCGTTACTTTTAGAAGTCGTTTGATATCCTGGATCTCTATGACATTGATTCTTCAAAATTACCTTCACAACTTTATCAGCTTTTCTCGATCAAATTACATATTTCTTCGTATTTTGTAGTATTGGTTTTATCAATCGAATGAAGTCATGACAGATGGCTGCCTTAAGAAAAACTCAGCCTTAAAATCAATAAGCAAACTTCACTCAAAATCAGGTGAATACCGAAAGCTAATATTATATAACGATTTTTAAGTGAGTTTGATCAACTTTATTCACAAGGAATGTTACCCAGCAGCTTACGCAACTGAATAGACCGGAAGTTATCGGTTGCGATTGAAGCTGTTACATTTCTAAATGTAACGGCTTACGAAAAGATATAATGAAGTCAGGTTGCGGTACTTCATAAGCTGCATCACCTAATCCGAATTAAACTGTTGTCTGCATGGTCTCTCATATATTTCTACTCTATATCGTACATTGAAAGCCAGATCCCTATAGGCCAGGTTTCCCAGCATTCTTCCAAACTTGTGGATATAAATGCTAACTGTTTGCTTGTCGCCGAATTTAAGTTATGCAGACAAAGTGATTATGCCTAGACACAACGCAGCTGAGAAACGGATGCGGGAAAATGACCCTAGTAGCACTGCCGCAACCTGTACGTTCGAAGAATGGTTGCAATTCATATTCAGTTCAACATCACGCAACAGCGACTTCGGATGAATGTTGGAAGATTCAACCAAATATCATCTGGTAGATTCAAGGATCCGCATGAATAACCCATAGCTTAGTTACTGTGCGGGTTGCTAAAAATTAGCTGCACTTTAAGCCATAGGTGATTTTAGGAGAAAATAAAATTTGCGGCTACTGTTCTATGGCAAATTGTGCAATTTTATATCCTGGTGCGCAAAATAGTGAGGACAAGCGACCTTCTTCACCTTAGGAAGTTCACTTGGATATTCTATGTTCATTCTACATGCATCGTATTTCTTTGTTTTTTCACTGCAGCACTAAGCAGATAACCTTGAATTTTTAACCGATAAAATGCAAAAGCATCGCATGCAACTCCATGATTCTCTCAAGGGCAGCAAAGCCACTAAGATCGTTGGGACATATAATCTACCTTATGACGAGACTCCGACCACTGACGACATATCACAAGGGATTGTGCATCATTTGGTCGCACGGCGAAGCAATAGTCGAAGACAAGACAGAAGTGTATAAAGCGTGTCGATGAAATGTAGTGTTTTGTTAGTAATTATACTATTATTGGTCGAGATACTCATGAAATTTTGCAATAGTGATTAACAGCTTATCAGTCAATCAGTATTACTGTGACCACTCGCCCTGCCATACAAATTCGTAAATATGCTATCTGACGAGATAAAATATCTCAGTTTCATTAGAGTTACACTCGTTCCATTTAATCATATCCAAATCTGTTACTTTAAAATATTGGTCTTCACTGAGTAACCTTAAAATTTTCTCCTTGATGTTAAGCTTGGCCTGTGTCAAACAAACTGCATTCAAGCACAGTTTCACATCTATCCAGGTAAATAAATTAAACGGAACGGAACACTATTTTCGACACTGCCGCAGCTACGTGTCTTGACATAGTGTCGTTTTCTTGCCTTTTCACTAAAGTCCTCGACTGATTCTAATTGAGAACAAGGCAAAAATTGTGAGCGATATATTTCTGCAATTCGAATTAACGTGGCACTCATCCACCGGGTTTCACATATACGCAATAATCAATATAAAAAGAAAATACATTTAATGGTACAAAATAATGTTTGAAGTATTGTCTGAGGTTAATGCCTTAAAATACAGCCACGAGACAATATGCCTAGGTTAGACCACAATCCGTTTTCACAGCATCTTTTGTAGGTCGTGGTTTAAACTCACACTTAATCGCAGCTAATTTGTGGTTAGTTGTCATACCAACTGTCTATGCACAGAATTGAGAAAAATATCCGTCACAGACGTTTTATTGGGTTTTCTAGATGGTAATAATCGCTTGTGTGCGTTAGTGCTGGATTAATGCCAGTTTCAGCAAAATATTATATTATTCTAGATAGTAAGAATATTGTTGTGGCAATTCCGATATATACCGATTTAAAACGAACTGTTCAGGTGTTCAAAATTGAGGTTGATGAAAGTGCTTACCTCATATGACTACTCAAGTATACACCCGGATATAGCTGTTAGTAGGTGTAAAGTTGCTAGATAAAACTTTAACGAACGAATAGACCTCAGGCTTATACAAGAAAGGCTCAGCAACCCTGATCCGTTAGTTTGACTATTTCAATAAGCATTTTACATCTTAAGGCACGCTATATCGTCGATTTATCCAAAGAAAATGAGGCTGGTAAATCTTCATTATTACGGAAACATTGATGCATTGTTTTGCAAGTACATTAAATCAACTGTGCGAAGTTTCTTATAGTCACCAATTCAGGTGTGCTGGTTTTAAAATAAAACATGTCCATTGCTGCGACGAAAAACAGACGCATGCAATCTTACGCAGTCACAGCATCACAGGTACGCATTAACTTTGCAACTAAACTACATTTTACTGAATTTCTGGAGAGAACTGGACTGGTGGGAGGGATGTTAATGCGCAATGGCCAAATAAGGCGGAGACAAAGCGGCAGCCACAACTAAAACACACTGTGTAAAAGATCTATATGCATAATGAGGATTTTCTTCTCTTGTATTAACTTTGGAATGTGTAGTTTTTATCATGCTTGCCTATAACATTTACACTATGGCAGTATTTATTTGCAGTTACACCTTTACTCTACTGATATGGCTAAGTACTCATGTACTGTTCTTTTACTGTCAGCTTCTTGAAAACCCATATTCATGTCCCTATGATCACATGCATATATAGATTAAGGTATTCAACAAATCCAAAGTTCAACTAGATTTATCCAATGTAGATAGAGTCACAATGCTCCCATTATTCTTCTTGATATACTGCATTAAGCAGAAGCCCGATTGACCGCCAAGTTTGGATGCAGTGATGTATTGGCCGACAAAGCCATGTGAAAATTTTAAAATTGTGGTAAGGAACGTCTCACCCAGCACCCCACAAAAGGTACTTTCATTCTTCCGAAATTTGACCGAGACACTTGCCATAACATTCTTGGATGGACGTCTGCCTATGTTTACAGAGTATACGCGTGCTGCTTTGGAAGTAACCATGCTTCAGCTCGGGAGAAAACCGAGAGCTCCGGCCGGTAAGCATGTAAAAATTGTGGACCTACAGAAACAAATTAATGGGAAATGACAGCCACCCATCCCAACGCACTGGGGTCAATATTTGTGACTACTGCTCGTATTTGAACTGAATCACCTGTAGTCACTTTTCGATGCCCGGAATGGTGATGAATAACGAAAGACAACTACCCAATTTGAATAGCAGTTATGTACTAAGGATTATGTGCCAAATTTATATCTGTATTTCAAGGACTATTTTGTTTTCTGTACAGGAGTAGTGATCTTACAGGGCCTGGAAATCGATGTCGTCAAACATCCATTCTCTGCTTTACCGCGTTAGTCATATTCGGTGCAAAATCACTCTAGACATTACATACTTTGTGATATCTCAATGCATTCAAGTAATGCCCTGGAGTTATGAAGTATATTGTTTAGACTCTTCCATATTTATCTAACAACAAGGGTTTTGTCCGTGTAAAATTCATCCAGATGTTACAGATCTACCCGGGACAAGTAATGAGCGGCCTATCTAGCCGACTTTAACAATAAGAAACCAGCTAGGCTACAGACTTTATTCAGAGTGTAGTAAAAAGGATTTAAAACGATGGTAGATTCGGTTTCTAGTTAGTCAATTTCAGTTCCTTCATGTGCCACCTTCATACAATACGATGCTGTATGTTCAGTTATTATGAAACTACTTCCAACCAAATTGCCGGGCAAGGGAGATACAGGAACAGAATCAGTTAATATGGGACTACCACAACGGTCTTCTTCTCCATATGCAGGCTGCTACACGGCAAAATGTCATGGAGCCAACTGTGAAACATTCCGAGAATGAAGTGGACAGCAGGAACATTGGGAGAAATCAAACGAAAACGAGTAAAAGTGTTCACTTTTCAATTGTGGCAACACATACTTGGCAGACATCGACCCATTTGCAATGAAAACGCTGTTTCGACTTAAAATTTCCGTCAGAAAACAAACAGTTTTTCACATATATGTCACTAAAAGATAACATTGCCATTCGAAGTACAGGTTAAGCAGCAGTATAACGAACCGCCAATAATGCACAGATGTGGCACGTGTGCTATATGGTCGATGTCATTGGTCCATGCTTGAGTGTTTCGCTGCCGAAACGATCTCAATTACTGTCAGGCTTTGATTGAAGCGAATGATTACCGGGTGTCTAAATCTAAACTAACGCAACCAAGAGTACTGGCTTCATAAGACTTTCAATGTTTTCTGG
>CALYDF020000951.1:0-18739 GCA_944474145.2 Dicrocoelium dendriticum | reverse complement strand
CTTCATCAGTAACTTGCCGACCAATAACTCTTCATTTGTGATCGCGAGGCCCAATGGGGACGGTTTGTTTGCTGTTCTGAATCTAGTGGGTTAGGTGACATTATTGTATGTGGGAATATTAGCGATAAGTTCATGCAAGTCCGCTTTGAACCGTTCATTGGGAGATGCCGAAGCTTCCAGATCATGTACATTGAAGTCACCGGCGATAAGAGTGTGGCAGTACCTAGTGCGTGTCAACCTATGCAAAGCATGTAACGAGCTGAACATCATTTCCACAGTGGAGGTTGTGAAGCAGTCAAACGACACCGTCATTTTGTCTTAGTCGGGGACGGCAACATTGTGAGTCGGTAACATGAGTTCCCGGATCATCAACTAGTACACATTAGAGGTCATTGCGGTCGTACAGAAGGACCCCACCTCATCTGCAGGGACGGTAGTTGTAGGTGAGTAACATTCCTGCAATATCAAATTCAGCATCAACAAGTTCTTGTTGCAACCAAGTTTCGGTAACCGGTTAGGTCACACGCATTCGCGATCTAGCGTACCTGAAGCCCAGTAAGTTTACTAAGGAGCCCTAGGGCGTTAGTGTAATAAATGAATTTTTCTCAGCTTTCTGCAATGTGTGAAAACTGTGCAATTCATAAGTGAAGTTTCGCCGACCAGTGAGTGGCCGGCGACTAATAGCTTTTTCGGTGGGTACTTGACGACTGGTTCGACGTCTTAATCATCGGCTGTGTAGTTAATCCCAGATATAATCTTCTACGTACAGCATAAGTAGTAGTCCAGTCGCTCACTTCATTAACAGTTTGTATGGGCTCATCAGACACACCACTGACGCCCTGTTTCATTATAGTTCCTATCACGTTTCGTTCTTTGGGTGACATTTCATCTCTGGAAAGCATAGCGCTACCTGCCTTCATCCGAAGCTGAGATGGCAGCCTGCAAAGAAACATGCACCCGCTTTTTAGCGATCATGTTAACATTTGACCTGACTGTAGAACTATCTCCAACCACTGTGTTAAGCAGCGCTCGCGAAGTTCAATGTTCTAGTGATCATGGTGATAGCTGCCAAACACTATGTGCCCAATTCCACTCCAGATTCAGGTTATCTCTACGTGATGAGTCCAAACCAGGACGAAACGAGTTGTGGAGTGCATGAATGGGAGAGAGTAACACTGAAACACTTTACTACCTTCAGCCGTCTTGGGCGACATCCTTTGTAGTCCGGTGAGGTGCGTATCCTTTACACCGATTTCACTAGTACGGCATCCAAGGAGAGTATTTCATGAATATGATACTATGGTTCCTTATCATGATTTTATATGTTATGCTCAGCAACGCCGTGGATAAGGCTGGTTATCGTTAAGGTTCCCTACCGGTTGTCTCCTAAGCTGCGGTTGAGTCGATTACCCTCGCCCCATGTGATGTCTAGAAGGACGCGGATGGAGCAGTGTACATTTCTGAGTCGACCTGTCTACGGCAGAACTGATGCTACTTCGGTGGTGGAGTTCTGCACAACGCGCAAAAGTCTTGGCTCCTCTTAATACTTATAGTTGGGATGCCGTATGATTAGCACTACATGTACAATTTAAAAAAGCGCCGAGGTTACTAATGAGGTCCCAGTGGTAGATGTCGTCCAAATGCCTACCCCTAATTGAAGTCGACTTTGATTCTGGGACACTGAAGCACACTACGCAGAGTACATGTTGTTCCTTCTTAGCGACAGGTATTTGCAACTTGTACCGTGATCCCTTCTGATTCAGACGCTGGTCAACTCGGTCAATGATTTGGCATATGAAGCATATCGCTTAGATTTTCCCGATTAAAATACTGCATCTCATGAATGTTTTCATTCTTCCTTACATATGGTTGAACTGGGCTTCAGTTTGATTCCATCTGCCGTTTCCTGGCATCTATCAGGTTGGCGACCAGTGATGATTACTTGTACTCTTTCCTTTCAAGGACGGGTAGACCATCTGAGCTTTCGACTGTGGGCAGCTGTAACAATAAAAATAAAGTAGTAATGCTACTGCTATGACTAAGTGTGGTTTTTTCATACCATGGGCTGTGTCGTGCCAGATCTCAGTTAGATATTAATCCATGCTGGTCGACCATCGTCCCCATGTTTTAGTGGCACAAGCTGCTGGTAAGTGGTGCAAGACACTCGCGGCCATAAATTTGGTTCCCTAAAGAAGACCGAGGGGACATACACCAATGACTAGTCCTAAGAGGAAGAAAAAGCCGTTTGGGGCTTTCTGAATTGGTACTTAACCTGGCTGGCTTGTAATCTAAGTGCGATGAACTAAAAATACGCCATCAACTTCCTCTATCATGAGTGATATAGATTACTTCCATCGATCACCAATCCGAAAGTACTTTTACCATGCGTCACAGACAATTGTAGGGAAGGACCTGAACGACCAAGTGTTATTCGATACTGGCTTCTGGTAAGGTCGTAGTTAGGTCGCTGGTTCCACCATCCACGTTCCAGTGTAGTTATGTAAGTCCTCGTAGCGTTGTGAGAAGTAGTTCCACCGATAGTCTGACATTATCGAAAGTCGTTACTTAGAGCTGAACAAATATCTGATTACTTAAGTGTTCAGACCCTATCCTTCAAAAATCCACAGCATCTTATATTGTTGCTTAATCTGGAGAATTCTAAGGAGACTCCTGTATATGCAAGTCACAGGTCATGAGCCCTTTACTGCCCAGACCGTCACTCAAGTTAACCAAAGGAAGCCATCAGTGTTACAGTGAGCTCAAATTGTAGAATTTCGGGCATCTGTGTTACTGACAACGTTATTTCTTAACCCTTGTTCTAACTCACGAGACATCAGGATAGAAATCTTGTTTATTCAGAAAGATGTTGCATTCTATGCGTGAAACAGCACAGTGACAATCAGTACAAAAATGCTACGGTTTGCTTCCTTTGGAAGTTTGCCGATCAACTAGAAGTAGAGGTGTATTAGGCAGAGCGGTCATTTAATATTACTGCCATGGGAGCTCGGCCTAATTAACCTTGAATTTTGAAACGGAGCATCAACAGAGTGTACCTCAACCTCACCCATTTGACTGCATTACACCAACCTTCTAGTCACCAGCTTCAAGTGAGTTCTGCAAAAAGAAGACAACTTAGCCCCTTTGATTCTTTCTTTTCCGGCATCACTACTCGTGTATGCCGACACCGATATTTCACCTGCAAATGAAGTCTGAAAAGAAAAGCCAACCGAGTTCTTCTAACCTCTACGAGCAAGTGTTTAACTCAGTCAGTACTTGATAAATTATATCTTGGAAGGAGTTAAGAGAAGATGTGCCGCTTTCCCTCTAAAGTATGTATCCCCTCCATTTTCCTCCATTTACATCAACATGTGGAGCTGTGTGAAATTACATAGTCACAGCAATCACGCTGGGTTTTGATGCACATCTCCATCGCTAGCCATGTGAGAGTCCGTTAATCCGTGTCCAAGAAAATTGAACTCGAGTGCAGCGTACCACAAAGCTCCGTGCTAGGGTCTTGCTGATTCTTAGTTTTCCTAAACGATCTAGCTAGGGCACTTGCATCCGAATCTTTATCCTTCGCGGCTGATAGCGTGATATGCTCAGGGAACCGAATGACCATGAAGGGCTCCACCGTGGTCTGGGCACGATTTCGAACTGGTCAGTTCAGAATCTGCTGCCATTCAATGTAGAAAATATCGAGTTGTTCAACTAAAACATTGGCATGGTTGCGTAAATAGGCTTGAAGCACACAGCTTGCGGACCAGTTCCCAGAATTGCAACCTTTGTGTGCTCATACAAAATGATCAAAATGTTTAAAACAGTCTGGGACAGATGCAAAAGGAGACAACCGGCATGTCGGCCTGTTACGGATGAGATTCGGGAGTGTAGGTCTATCAGTCTTTCCAGTGATACAAACACTTACGTACGCCCTGGCGTTGGATATGTTAGCCAAACTTGGAAAGGTTGGTTGAAGCAAGACCTGAAGGTGTTCGAAACTCTATAATGCATGGCAACAGAAACGTCCAAATTCAACGCATTATCTCTTGCCAGCAAGAGCTGAGTGTATTTGGTGTTAACAGTGGACGCTACTAGCGGCTACGTGAAAACCTAATATTAGTATACCAAATGCTGCGCTACCGCAGTCACGTACGCCGCCACATTCTGCAACTCAACCTGAACACCAACTTGAAAGGCAACAGCCTGAAACTGAGTTAACAAAAGAATCGTCTAGATTATCGACTAATCTATTTCCCTCCGAGTCTGTCAACCCTGGAACGCCCCACCAAACTCAGTTGTCTTCACTCCAACATTAGCCGTTTCTAAAAATTGAGCCGGTTTCGAATTGAACTCTAAGCGTAAATAGATGTCCTGGGATATATTCAGCTTAACTAGCATTACTGGAATTATGACCTACAGAGATGCACTTAAAGTTGTGCAGAGGTGAGCATACGAATTTTCATTTGACATTAGCATTAAGTTCAACAACATGTCATTCTGGTTTGCATGGCACGATCTCGCGCCGACAACTTTATTTCTTTATACCATTGCTGCATCGCTTTGCAGCTGCGCATTTAATTTGGTCCACATATGTTATATTCGAATTTGCAATTGCTTCCCTTGTCAACCTAAACCTATGCTTTTTCACCCGTCTTAAACAAGTGTTTCATTTACCTAGACTCAGCCACAGTATGAAGCTCAGAGTTAATCGCCTGAAACTGAGTGAATAACAATGCCGACCGAATAACTTCTAGATCGAGGTTGCCAACCTTGGAACTCTCTCCCAAACTCACTTGTTTCATCCCCTATTTTGAATAGCTAAGAATGATTGGATGTTGCCCTTAGCCCCAAGCTCTATGTCGCCTAAACTGTGCTGCTGTGGAATATCACTATGACTTATAGTGTAATAGAAGTTATTATAAATTTATCGAATTCAGCAACTTTTTCATATTTTTCGCATTATCGTAAGAAGCAAATGGGTTTGCTGTGAACTGATTACATTTTACAAGAAAAATATATACTAATTAGCAAGTCATCAAGTTTACTGCTTCTTACGTCATCCCTTGACAACTTTCAGTGTTAACCCGAAAAAGCATGCAGTGAATGAGTTTTGCAATGATGACAAATTGGTTGATGTTGCATGTACAGTAGTTATGCAAGCCAAAGTTTACATTTTGATTTTACTCTGTTATTTCTTACGGCAATCTTCATTACTGGATTATATTTGTCTATTTTTGGAGCAATTTATTATTATATTTATTTACGTTTGTTTGTATTTTCCAAGGTATCTTCGCAGGTTTGTAGGTAAGCTGCATTCGATTTACTAACCGCGTGTTGCATGCTCAGTTTATTTATTTCAGGTGGTGGGTTTTCAATTTATTCTTAATGCTTTTCTTTCTCAAATAAACGTCCACCTGCACGCTCTTCTATAAATCTGCACAACTCGCTTAAGCCAATTGTAGTTAATTTCGATAACATTTTCGCGTTTGTGTCATTTCCGTAAAATATACTTTCTGACCCCCTGAACTTATCTCGGCTCCTTTGTTAACAACTTATTCCATATGCTCATTAGTTTAAGATTTGTGTCACCGTTTATTTGTTAGCTTTCTCTCAAGTGATTGGCTGTTGCTTGATATCCCCGGTGTGGCTGCGCTTGATGTGCATGTTGACAAGGTGCCTACCTGTCTATTACCCACTACCTCGTGCATACTGGCTCTAGGAGACAGTTGGTCGTTGCTGGAGGGGACGGGGTGCACGGTGCTTGTGGCCGTGTTAGGATCAAAGAGTGGTTCCATGCATTCAGTGTGGAGCGGACTACAATCCAGCTACCGCCTTGTGTGCGCTTGATTCCCAAATACAGTGTGCTTGTGTTTGCCTGTGAAGGAGTGTGCGCCGGCTCCGTTGATGAAACGTGGCTCCCATCCACATGCCTCCCGGTTTTATTCCTTCGGGTTTACACTGGATATTGGGCGTGTGGATGGAACTGTGGGTGGTGCAGCGCAAGCCACCCATGGTCCCTCTGTAGGCGCAGGCGTCTTGTGGCTAGCCACAGTGACAGGCAAATCCGAAACCAGATGCCGCCAACCATCTTCGCAGGTAACGACACAACCGTACTGATCGATAGTTTCAGAATTTTATCAGCATAGTAATGGGTAACTTACGTGACCTAACCCCTCGAAAGCGTGCAAAAATTGAACTATTTTTCTAAGGTGCTAAAGGATCACAAATTGCCAAGAAGACTGTTGTTAGCCCAGCGGCTGTATGCCACATTTGAAAGAAATTGCAAAAGTACTTACCCCATTCCCCTAAACGTTTCAGTAAACGTGGTCGCAGAAGAGCAACAACAGCTCGAGACAACTCACTTCTGCTTAGGGAATGCCGAAAGAATCGTAAAGCATCTAACAAGCAGGTGCGAAGGATGTTAGAATAGCATGGAGCCGCAGTAAGTTCCAGAAGTGTAAGAAGACTTTTGGATACGGGATTTCGAGCTTGCAGACCACTGAGGAAGCAAAGGTTGACCAAACAAAGGAAAGAAAAACAACACGAATGGACAAAAAGCTTGAAAAGTGGCCAAACGAAGACTGGGAACGGATAAGAATCAAATGCTTTATTTTTATAAGGATTTTCGTGAATACTTGTGCCTACATTTCTTGTTTATTTCTAACAGCTTTCCTGTGTTTTATTTTAGGTGGTTTTCGGCGATGAGTGTTTCCTCCTGTGTATGGACCAGCAAACTGTGTTTGTTCGGCGGTTGCCTAGTGAACAGATGAGGGAAAGCTGTATCGTTCAACGAGTCAAGCATCCCACTCAGATCATGATTTGGAGCGTTCTGAGCATCTGCGGAACTAGTCGGCTCTACATTGTCCACAGTAACATGAACCAGTAGCAGTACAAAACACTATTAGAACACCGTCTTACCCCTCAGCTGTTTGAATGGGCAGAGAAAAAAGGCTTTACAGGGGCGGGAGACTTCATTTTCATGCATGACAGTGCTCCATGTTACAAGCGGTATGAAGCTACCTGTTTTCTTGTGAGTTGTGGTATTGAAGTGCTGCCGTGGCCTGGATCACATGGATCAAAAATCGGGGTACGGAAGAAGACCTGAGAAGCGTAACCTAAGATGAGAGTCTTCTAACCTTAGCGAATGTTTCGTTCACGTGAAGGAATCACGTAGGCCCACTGCACAGCGTCACACCAAGGTATTTTACAGTAGTAGAAGAGGATATATGGATTAGTTGATTCGTGAAACCCTTTGTTGGACGAGTTAACATCCTCATAGATGATGTTATAATTGGAATGTCGATATGGCACCACTGGCTTTTACGCTTAGGCTTTTCCGCTCCCACCTTCAGCTTATGCTTGTCTACTTGTGTCATTATTTCTCTGTTTTTCTCTGTGTTTTGCCGTTCTATGCCGCACTTAGTTTGATTTTGCCTTTCGGGTTCTTATGCCAAGTGATCGGCGCCGCAGGCTCTGGTACTGCGAATCACATGGTCATTACATTTTTGACCATGTTGCAATTCGCCTTTTTTATTTCATTCTCGTAGAGACAACAGGTACCACTACCACTCTGGTTTAGTGACGCACTCATGAGGCAAAATCCCTGGGAAATTTCGATTGTTTCCCTTCCATCTGAACTGTAACTTGATTGTGATTCGATGCATGAAGATTTTATTGGGCGCTGGTAAACTATAGTCAAGTGTAACCCCTATGTATGACGATAAACAAGAACTATTTAGAATGCTTTTAACTCAAGTATAGTAATGTGGTCTAAGTTCTGCTGTGTCTCACTATTTGATGATCGATGTGAACCAGTGTTGTTTATCAGACAATTTTCTCGTGGTCATTATTCTTACGCAATTATCCCCAAGTTTATTTATCATGGACGCTGCATGAATATTTTCACATCAGTTGGATTTCCAGGTTCACGTTCTCTGGCCCGAATAGTTACCTCGGTTGTCAAGCTTCTCGCAGGAAACAGAGTCCTGTGTTATTCAAACGATCGAAGAACCCACTTTAGAAACGCATGATCGCCGGCTATCCTGTAACCGCGTTTGGGTTAGTGTTTTGCAAACGTTTCAACCGCTCCTCTTTTGCGTATTCATTTGTGCAAATGTTACAAAACACTGTAAGCACAAACTTGATGGTTAAACTACCTGAAGTGAATAAACTAAATACGCTTCCAACTTTTAGTTCTAGCCATTGACTCACAGTGGAAACAAACTTGTCAGGCATTTCGTTACCTGAATCAAAACAGGGAGTTTCTCTTGAAAACTGGTAAATGTCACATGCAAACGTTAGTGCAGTTTCGAAACCTTGGGTTTTGTTGATAACAGTCATATTGAAAAAAAGCAAAATCTACTTTTGCTTGTCTGGGAGTATTAGTCAACATCACTATCCGTGGCGTTGATGAGGAGAAACCAGCGGTGTGTGCGAATGATTTAATACGTGACGGCACTTTGTGAGTTGCAACGGCGAGGTGTTCAGAAACCGTAACTTACCGCAAGGTTACAACATTTTTTCTCCCACTGGCTAAGTGGTTAGCTGTGTTCACCCGGTACACGTTGGAAAGTTACCGACGAATATTTACAAGACCAAAATTAAGCGAAAAAACCATGATTCGCAGTGAGCACATGTTTATTGGATAATCGCTTACCCAGTTTGGGAGGATAGATAGCAAAATTCACATCTACCGTTAAGGCCACCGAGTCATATATTGATTTATCGTATCATTTCATGACTTAAACGGTGTGTAAATGATCCTGTCGCTCTGATTTCAAATTAAGATACAAACGGACGAAGATTTTTATCCCCTTAAACCACTGTTCCGAAAAATTGCAGTTTTCACTCCGCGTTTATCGACCTCCCAAGCCTTACAATTTGACACTTTTAAAACATTCCCATTAACCACTCCCAACATTTTTGAACACTGGATGTTTTACCAGCTGTAACCAAATGTCAACGAACTTGACAAAGACAGATGTCTTCTGGAGTAATTTCAAAGACTACATGTGATTCGTCGAAAAACTTTGCTTATTTGTAAGCTAACAGATAGAGCTTGATTACGTAACTTACGGTTGGTAAAGAATGACAGAAAGACCAAGTAAGAGCAATCGTGTAGCTGCATGTGTGAAGATCCTACAGGAATATGATGAGTATTTTCCCTGAAAATTCTCAGGGTTCTTCATTTTTCAGTGCAATTGTAAGTGTGCGGAAGGCAGCGATTATCTGAAGAAATGGAAAGTCACGAACATGAGATAGAAGGGCAACCGACACAGCTTCTGTGAATGAGATCGGACGGTGCACCGAAATCCCATGGAACGAACTACGAGCAGGTAGTGAGCTAGTGGTGGTAGCGCGCTCCGGCCAAAGTGAACAGAGGTATTGGCCAAAAGGACAATTAATGAGATAGATACCCTTGTATCAGTGTCTTCAGGATTAACTCAAAGCAGAATAAGGCCAGCGCAAGGAGGCAAATCAAGAGCGGTAGAACAAATCCATGCTGATCAGATGTTAACTTAAGGAAGCAAGGATTCGAGATTAAACATACAGAAAATAGTCTAGGTAGAAATTCGTCACATCTAGACTCACTCAGACAGCCGCCACACGCCAGGAAAAGCACTGTACGCGCGTTTCACCCTTTCGGGAATCGTCAGCAGTGCGCATTCCATCGGACCCTGGTAGGGCTCGAACCCGCAGCTCGACTGTTGCCAGTCTGTGCTTGAGACCACTGAGCTACAGCGGACGGCAACGACCATCGTGAATAAGTTACTACTCTTCTGTAATACAGAAAATATTTATCGTTGGGAAAGCCGATGCACGAATATGATGGCGAGTGAGCTACAGAGTCCGGTGCATTTGAAACGGAAACATCACTCATGTAAACACGCGTGTGTGTGAGCAATTTTAACCGTTGTCACATGCAATAACGATCGTGCTTTGTCTGCTTCGTAATTGCTACACAATGGCCACTTGACTGTACAGCGGCCCTGGTATAGATTTCAGCCATTGTTTATCACACAGTACGAAGTACATGCAATTAAAATTTATACATTATAATGGTCCCACTTCAATCCTATCACGACGCGCGGGACCAGTGCAAATATTTGGTAGTTTTGTGTATGAGACACTTATCTCAATCATGTGTGTTGTCTTACCGTTTAAAGTATGCCTACGTATTATTGCAAATTCTCGTAACAGTTCCTTCTCGCTAATGAGAATTTCTCTGAGAAATATGATATCCTTAGTGACATTATAGTTTCAGGTTCAAAAGAATAAGGCGCCGGTACGTCCACATGCTGTGACTAACAAACATGAAGGAAAAAGTGTAACGTAGTTCCTTCCAAATATTGTGCCCAAAAATCGTACCTACCTAGCCATTTTCCGCGTGAAAACACAAATACTGTGTGCGCGTTAACGGATCCCGTATTCCGAAGTACTTGTAACTGGTAAGTGCAAAGCTACTATTTACTGATGAACTCAACTTATGTAAGCGCAGCAATTTAATAACACGCAAACAAGGCGTGAGGCGTATGCTAAATTGCATCGTTTCCTGAAACGTGTCTAGTGCAACAGAGGGCACGTTTCACGCTCAGCCACACGGCGAAAATTGAATAGTATGGAGAGCAGCACAACAGCTAAACTAAGCGGAGCGGTAAAGCTGCGCGAATGGCTCGTATTATGTGGAGTAGAATAGTGTGAAAGGTGATTTTGTCGATGCTTTTAAGCAGGCCTCTAAAACACACGGCCAGTTTGCCACATGTGACTCTTTGTAAGCATATCTGCAGCTCGTACAAAAGGTACAGTAATTTGGACATTTATTGGCCAAAATAGCTATTTTTATTAATATTTAAAAAAGAAGATGGTATACTTTGTTTAATGCAGCACATTTTTCTACCTTGAAATAGTCAATTGCCATTCAATGGACTTCAAAACACAAAATAGACATGAATGTATATGAGAGACAAAGTGTTAGAATATAAAAATTGGATGGTATGCTAACTTTGGTCAAAAAGGCCGCGCTAGCAATCAGCATGAGTTCGACCAGATGCTGACGGATATGGATTATCAGTTTACCGATGTTCCATTCTATACAAAAGTCCACTAGATGTCATGTCACACGGTGCTGAAGTAATTCAATTTGTTAAGACAAGAAATAATGTTGTTTATAGTGATGAAAGGTCAAAACCCGGATAAAACATAAGAAACTGTCCTGGGATCCGGCTTTTGCTGTGAACATTACAGCACAACTAACTGGTCTTAATTTCAAATTGCATGGCAAAAACAAACTCGGTACTCAGTTGTGTAGTAACATCAGTGATGCATTAAAAACAAAGCATAGCGAAGTCAGTTGTAAAATGAATATTTATTTTATATACCTAAGTGCAAATAGCTGAAATGCGCTGTCAATACTGCGTCTGTACTTAGCTTCACTAAGTATGACAGTCATCTGGAATTGTTATCAAAAGAATTTCAGGGAAGTGTGCGTGTTTCCGCATCTTGTGAACGCCAGTTTACAGTCTTCTCAGCACCTATCGCCACTGATGTTGCCAATGCAAAAGAAAGCCTGCAAATGAAGCTATTAGAAATGCAGTCTACTTCTACAAGCAAAGCAAGGTATCGTGAAAGGGGATACCTGGTTTTCTTTCTTATTTTCATGAAAAGCTTAAAAGTTTAGAAAGTTTCCCACAGGGATTATAAATAAATAAATAAGTAGTTTACTCTCGCATGCATTGAGACAATAGATGTTTGTGAGCCGCTGATTTGCCTCACGAAAACTACAACACTTCTCAGCGAATAAAGTTGATAGATCAACATCAGTCATCTTTGATCAATGCAGGAACTGCGCAGAGATTTCAGCCAGACATAACGACAATTGCCATTAAAAAGGGGTGTCAAGTCCAAGGAAAAACATGGCAGCTGTTCATTTTGAACTGTAGTAATAGTTGTACAACACACTGTTGCTGTCACATTTTAAACTATGCCGCTGTTAAAAATTCCTGCTTTCCTTTCGTTAAACTATCTCATTACCTTGCATTCATTAGTGTCTAGCTGATAAAGCATTCATATGCACATTATATTTGCTATGGTTGATGTTGCATACATCCTGCTTCTTCACCGCAGTTGGGCTACATCTACTTACAGCTGGAATGAACCAGCTTAACCTGAATAAACAGAATTCTTCTTTATTTGATTTGCTCAGTGCTGTTCTTCCACTGCATATTGCGCGTCAATTTTGCTTGCTTATTTTCCTACAACTTTTGTGTTGGTTGTTTTATATATCCAGTGTGAGTTCGCTTGATTTGACAAGTGGTCTACCAGTCTAACATCCTCCATTGCCATATGTAAATCTGATACGCATGATTCCTTACATAGATAGACAGGAATACTGCCGTTGTGCATGTTGGAGTGTGAGCTGGCTCCGTTGTTGAAACGTGGCTCCCACCCGCATGATTCCCGGTCTGATTCTTTCGGGTTTACACTGTATATGGTGGTGTGGGTGGAGCTGTAGGTGGTACAACGAAAGCCAGCCATGGTCCCTCAGTAGGCGCGTGCGCACGTTGGCTGGCCCCATGCAGAGCACAGTGGCACACAAATCCGGGAATGGATGTCGCTATCCATTTATATATACAGCGTGCTCGTGTTTGCCTGTGAAGGAGGGTGGGCCGGCTCCGTTGATGATACGTGGCTCCCATCCACATGCCTCCCCGTCTTATTCCTTCGGGTTTGCACTGGATATGGAGTGTGTAGCTGGAGCTGTGGGTGGTGCAGCGCAAGCCACCCATGGTCCTTCTGTAGGCGCAGGCGTCTTGTGGCTAGCCACAGTGACAGGCAAATCCGAAACCGGATGCCGCCAACCATATATATATATATATATATATATATATATATATATATATGCTGGAACTGTGGTGGATCGCATTTTGTGCGATTCTGCACTTACAAGAAACATGTCTGTCTCGGTCACAAAGAATCACACCGTCGCAAAACGTACATTTCCAGGCCTGTGTCTACCCCACACTTGTACACGAACCTAAGTCCCAAAAGACGTGGTTTCAGGGAGCGAAGACAAAAATAGTTCTCGCGACCTGTCGCACAAAATTTGCGGGCAAACGAAAGTACATCACCGTCAAAATTAACGATGTTCCCATATTATTGCAAATAGATACGGCGCCAGACATTACCATCATTTCTCGATCATCATGGAGGAGACTTGGCAAACCTCCACTGAGACGCACCAATCTGACTGCCCAAATCGCATCCGGAGAACCACTGAGGTTAGATGGTGAGTTTACATGTGACATCCAATTCAAAGATCTGAGCCTCCGTGGAACCATCTATTTAGCTTCTTGTGTCAACATTAATCTTCTTGGTATTGATTGGATTGGCAGATTGAATTTGCTCAATGTACTACTGAATAATGTGCATTCTGAAACGAACGTCATGGTGCATCATACAACCATACCACATATTCCAAATAAAACAATTGCTGAACAGTTTCAGGCGAACAAGATGTTACCTTGTGCTGCGCCAGTGTTTCGACCCAGGCGCGCGGTCCCGTATGCATCACCTCCTACGAATTCGGATATGGAAGCCCAGTACAATAGACGGTACCGAGCACAGCGCAGAAATTTCAGAGTTGGAAACGCAGTGTTTGCTGCCTCTCATCAAGGGCATCGAATACACTGGATACCAGGTCAAGTCGTGGGACGACGTGGCAAAGTAATGTACGATGTTCGCGTTGGTAGGCAAGTGTGGCTTTGTCACGCCAACCAACTGCGACCGCGGTTTGCAAGTATCCCAGAGACACGCGACGCCAATCGATTTGATTTCAATGAATTGCTATGCACTTTGCACCCAAGCACCTCGACCGGACAGGATACCTAACTCGTGGAATGGACTGGAAATGAACACCGACTAAGGCCACAACGGGTAAGAAGATGCGTGCAACCCTTTCAGGTCGATCCCCGAGGGAAAAGCTATACAACTACAGGTCTAACTATTCCAACAATGGGGAGATGTTACGTCAGACCAAATTCAAATGCGCACAGAAACGAAACAAGTTGACTTGTCCGGGAAGTTAAGTGCGCAATTCCCCCAAGTAACCGTGTGCCTTGTATCAGGACAGTCTCAGTACAAGCAGAGTGGAGTTTTTCTGTGTTGCAGAACATTTGTTATTACCGCTTGTTTCATACCACTCACACGTCCCCTGATTCTTTGTGACCGATAAATTCAAATTAGCACTCAGCCGTGATTTGAACTGTAATCAGAGTGTTTTCATACCTACGTCGGCCCGTGCAGTGTTTCGCAAATATACTTCTCGTCCGGTGCGTTGTCTTTTGACTCGCATGGCGCAATCTAAGAAGCTGCTAAGTCGAACCCCTGGGGACACAACACCACTTAGGGTTGTTACGCAGACGATACCATGAAAGAAAATCCGCTGTGCATATGCAAAGCAGCTGCAGGTTCGAAAGTTGAATTCCACCGAAGGTGGTGTCTGCGTTATTCGAAGTAGCCCATTGACTCCATCGTACAGCTCGTGTAAATTGACGACCAAGTATGCGACGAATCTCCATTCGACCATTGTGGTTGTCGAAACCGGTGTATTGAACTAGCATCATCTGAAGTTGTTGCGCTTAGTCTAACGATAGTAGTATAAGTATGGTGGTGTGCAGGTAACTTTAACTCCTCGTAAACACGATCAAGCAGCAATGATAAACTTCTACAAGTGAACAAACAAACGCTGATGTATGTGACTTAAGCCAACTCGGACAGTGACAATTTTGCTCATTTGACGGTGGATGAGAACGCAAGAGTTATTATCCCCTTCAAACAGATAAGATGAGTAGGTATCCGACCAATATGTACCAAAATTTAACCGCAGACTGTTCTAGAGTGATTCGGGCGCCTTTTACAGTCAGTTCTGCATCGTACAAGTTGGGAGCGGTGAACGCCTTTATTAAAGTGTATCAATGCCTACCATGTAATCTCAGCTAAATATTATTGCTGTTCAGTGACCGGTGTCGTCTATTTTCTGAAAAGTACGTATGTTAGTAGCTCTAATGTGGTTGCTCATCGGATTAACAGCATGTCTGACCAGACAGGCCACACAAACAGGCCACATATTGTGTTGCACGCCGATATTGCACCCAAACATTTGCAACAGTCCAGGATCTATCAGATGCGTAGAGTTTCTTGACAGGATTTAAATGTAGCCTCTCTAACAAAGAAATTCTCCTTCTGATCCGACAATCGTAATTACGCAAGCACATATAATACAAATTATCGTTGCTTCACCTGGATTTGTTAGAGTATACTCTGGCTTTCGACCAGGCCACACTTATCTCACACTCGCAGGTACGTCTAGCGAACAAGATCCATCATAAACTAAGCTGAATTACCCTGCATTAAATTGGCTTTTGACTGAATTCGATTTTTATCGGTATTACGTTCAACTTTGCAGCTTGGTGTGGTAGATACAATGTTAACCAGCTGTCAAGTTTCGGAGCATTTTCTGGACGGTTCGAAGAGTATACTGTGGATGGACATGTCAGCGTGACAAGCACTAATTTGGCTGCGATAATTTACGCGTCTTTGCAATGTAGGAGAAATGTTGATCAGCTCCAAAATTACGGCTGCTCTCCGACAGCTTTGTGTTGCAGCATCACTTCACCCACCACTAGTCTGCACACCACATCAATCATAAACATGTAGCGGAGTGGTGCTCACACCTCTTCAATGTCTATCTCGTTCTTGCTGTACGTACTTGTCTGACAGATGGTGTCACTCGGTGGTATGTCGCGGGGTACAGAAATCTCATTACCGCATCCCCCGTGTGAAGGCAGGTTTTGAAGGCAACAAGGTAACACTGGGGTGATTAATTTCGTGTCAGATGACGCAGACAGCCTCACTGCATCTCCTAGGTTTGCAAACAAATGTCATGTAGTAGCATTATTTCCTACGAGAAAGAGTTTCATGTGGTTAAACAACAAACAAGCTTCTTCCACACTTCCTACATCGTAGCTAGAAGTCTGATGACAGGGTCTGTCGCAAATCACTCGTAGTTCAGCCTGTGGCCGGTCACAGGACGCCTGCGCCTACAAAACGGACCACGGGTGGCTTGCGCTGCACCACTCACAGCTCCAAGTACACACCCCATAACCACTGTAAACCGGGAGGAATAAAACCGGGAGGCATGTGGATGGGAGCCATGTTCCATCAACGGAGCCGGCGCACACTCCTTCACAGGCAAACACAAGCAAACTTTGTTTGCGGAATCAAGCGAACACGAGTCAGTGGCTGGACCGTAGTCCGTTCCACACTGGGTGCATGGAACCGCTCTTCGAGACTAGCACGTCCACAAAGATTGTGCACCCCGTACTCTCCAGCAACAACCAACTGTCTCCAGGAGCTAGTATGGACGAGGTAGTGGGTAAAATACTGGTAGACACCTTGTCAACATGCACAACAAGCGCAGCCACACCGGGGATATCAGGCAACAGCCAACCACTTGTGTGAAAGATAACAAAGAAAATAAATCGAGATATGCGTAGGAAAACGGTGACATAAATCTTAAAATAATAAGCATATGAAATAATTTGTCTACAAACGAATCCGAGATAAGTTCACGAGGTCGGAAGGTATATTGTACGGAAATGCCACGAACACGAAAATGTTATCGAAATTAACTACAATTGGCATAAGCGATTTGTGCAAGTTTATGGAAGAGAAAATAGGTAGATATTTATATGAAAAAGAAAGGCATTAGGACAAAATTGAAAAGAGACCACCTGAAAAATAAAGACTTCATATGCAAGCACGCGGTTAGTATATCGAATGCAGCGTATCTACAAACGCTGCGCCCATTCTGCTTACGTTCTCTGCAGAACCCGTCGTCGCTTCGGTAGTGGTCCCGAGTGGCCTCGCTCATGGCTCACTAACTCTGCCTGACTCAGGCACTCGCGACCGCATGCGCTACAGCACCATGCGCTCGATGTCGATGGAGTACAACCCATCGGTGCTTGCCGCTTCCGCACTTGCCGCTTCTTCTCTGCATGTATGAGGTCTTTCTTTCACAGCTCGACAACTGCCTTCGTGATTAGATCGCGCCATGCACGCCGATCAACCGCCTTCGATTCCCATGACCTGCAATCAAAATTAGAAAGTGAGAGGCTCACTTTGATCATGTCCTGGTAAAGTAATTTTGGATTCCCCACATGCCGCTTCCCAATACTCAGCTGACCATATAAGAGTTGCTTCGGTATCCCCGTAGAATCCATACGGCTCACATGACCGAGCCATCTCAGGTGTCTCAGTAACAGTATGCAATCCACTGCATACATCTCACTTTGTCGCAACCCATCCGTGTCATCAACTCTGTCGCCACAAATGATGCGCAAAATTCGTCACAAACACTGCTGATGGAACCGCTCGAGATATCGCACATCCCGACGGTACATCATCCACGTTTCACTGCCGTGTAGAAGAACGGACAGCACCATGGGTTTGTACACCATCAGCTTCGTGCCAACGGTAAGTTGATGGTTGTTCCACACTCGGTACTCAAGCTTCCCGAATGCCGCCGCTGCCTTCGACACGCGGATACGCAGCTCACTGTGCAGCTGCTGATCAGTCGACACCACACTCCCAAGGTAGCAGAAGCGGGAGGTGGTTTCCAATACTTCAGCACCAATGCTGATTCGCGGCAATATTGAAGATTGCACCTCCGGTGAAGGCTGAAAGGGACAGACAGTTTCGCTTGTGTTGATGGTGAGCCCGTATTTGGCCGCTGTCGCAGCCAGAGCACTAGTCATATGCTGCAACTCATCCGCGCTGTGTGAGAACAACGCACAGTCGTCAGCAAACAGCAACATACGGATAGTTGTCTCACCGACTAGAGTTCTTGCACCGAAACGAAGGATGTTCAGAAACCCACCATCAATACGGTGCTCCACACGAACACGGTAAGCGAAAGCCGTTCAAATTCACAAGACATCACTGAATGAAGATATACATTAAACAGGGCAGGAGCTAAGACACAGCCTTGCTTCACACCAGAGACAACTGCAAAGTCATCCGAGGTCTCTCCACTCAGCCGCACCCTCACTCGCATACTACTGTGCAGACGTTCAATTAAAGTTACAAACTTACGCGGGCAACCAAATTTACCCAACACCAGCCACAATGCCTCGCGGCTCACGGTATCAAATGCTTTGGTGAAATCAACAACATGTGAGTACAATGGCTGGTGTCGTTCTCTGCACTTTTCATGCAACTGACGAGCCGCAAACACAATATCGATGGTGCTCCGACCCGAAAGGAATCCATATTTCTGTTCCGCCACGTTCGGTTCCACAACCTGACTGACGAGGTGGTTGAGCAGGATTAGGCAATCACCTTGCCCACACAACTCAGCAAGTTGATGCCACGATAATTCGTGCAACATTGCTTGCTCCCTTTACCCTTGTACAGTGGTAGCACAATGATATCCTTCAGATTTGCAGACACCTCATCCTCAATCCATATGCGTTGCACCAAGTGGTGCAGCGCAGTCACCAACGCGGGTCCGCCGTGCTTCAATACCTAGGCGGGATCCTGTCAGCCCCAGCACACTTGCCGTTTCGCAGCTGAGCAAGTGCTCTCTGCGTCTCATCCAGTGTCGGCATGTCGGCCAGACGCGCCTTCACATCGTGCTGCTTGAGGCCGTTCAATGTAGGCCAGTCGATCTCTGAACGGTTGTTCA
>CALYDF020000950.1:0-18737 GCA_944474145.2 Dicrocoelium dendriticum | reverse complement strand
TCATTCCGTTGCAGCTTGCCGCAGTAACCACCATCGAGCGACTCACAAAACCCAACCTCCAATGTTGGTCACATGATTGATTCAGCGTGCGGCTGTACTGCTTTCTGGATACAAAAAGGATGGTTACGGGAAAATACGAATTTTTTTAAAAACGAAAGTGGAACAATAATTCTTTCATCTATTAAGGAAGATATGTTCTCATCAGGTACACATCATTTGTCACAGTGAACATGAATGTAGGTAAAAATTACCTAGGGAAATATAACTACATACGCGGTTATTTTGATAAGATTTTACCATTTGTGAAATCACCAATTGTAGTTCAGCCATATATCCGAGATCAATCAGTTACAAAATGGAATAACCTAAACAAATGTTTTAGCCTGTATTAACCAATAAAATGTGTTCGCAACATTATGGGTTGCCTCTGCACGATTATAGATGCAACCCTGCTCAAACTATTTAACAGTTTCAAAGATGGACTTGTGGAACCCGTTGTGTAAATTCCTTGCGATACGCAAGCTCTGTTAAGACCGCGGTTTACGTTGAAATAGACTTCGGTCATTCCGTTCGCAAGTACCGTAGCCGAATGACTAAAGTTTACTTCGAAATGAACCGAGTTCGGATTATGGATTGCTTTTCTCAATCCAGTTACACAACGGGTACACTAAATCCAGCTTTCAATTTCTTGCCGCTGTGCCAAGTGTTGCTCAAGATTATTAGAGCCTTAGTGATCATAGTGTCAGCCTTTAACCACTAGGTTCAGATTATAGAAAAGTCATTTGCCTTCCTTTTATGAAAGCGAATGCTTGATTTCGACTGGCGTTATTGCTCTTTTGGAATCTGTAAAACACGGGTTATATGAATACATTCGTGAAGATGCACATTGAATACATTAAGTTGAAAAGTGATGGGTTGATTCTGCCATTAATGCCTGCGTTAATTAAAGAGCGATATGGGTTCTTGCGTAAAGCCTACTCGTTTCATCTAGTTGGTAATCACAGTAAATAGCACTGTGT
Organism: Dicrocoelium dendriticum; assembly: GCA_944474145.2. Classification (NCBI taxonomy): domain Eukaryota; kingdom Metazoa; phylum Platyhelminthes; class Trematoda; order Plagiorchiida; family Dicrocoeliidae; genus Dicrocoelium; species Dicrocoelium dendriticum. The sequence goes on along the minus strand of CALYDF020000950.1, from coordinate 17,718 downwards.
AATCCAAGGTTCAGACATCCATTCAGTGGTTGACAGTGTAAGATTTTGGTACATAATAAGAGAACAATTCATCCCCATAATCGCTTGCATTGGAACCTGCTGCCAGGAAACTATAACTGCTTTCGTTCTGTACTTGTAAAAACCATGGCCTAAGTGGTAAAACGATGTCGCTTGAATAGACGAATTTGCACAAGTCCAAGGAACCTGCCATCGACTATGGCGTATATCATTCCCATCATTTTTATCTGCTTATCTATGTTACTAAGTGTGGACCCTATATATTGCGTGTTTTTTCTGCCTGTATTGCGTTGCGACTGACGAGAGCAACCGAAATGTTAACATATCGCAACCTCTGTCTTCTTACTGCGTATATCATAATTTGTAAATCGTTTGCGCTGCTAAATGCAGGCCACACAATGGATTGGTAAGTGACAAACAGATTTGCTCGAGCACAATATAATTTCCCGGACCCATGGCTCATCCTTGGTTGACGGCGATACCACATTCTTCTCAAATTTAGTTAAGAATACCGAAATTGCCAGAAAACGATCCGCTGTAAATTCTACCTTTTGCTGATCGGGCGTTGATGTTTTTGCCTTTACCAACTCCGTGAATGGTTTTGTAAACGCATCATCCTACAAAAATTTAAAAGAATAAGGCCGAATTAGGTATTTTCCTTTAGGAATCAGCTGGTCACTTTGCACATTGTACTTCGTATTTTTGTCCCGAAATGAATGTCCTTCGATAGGTTGTAAGACCGATTCAGCTCAGCACATCCACATGGGATTTTGTTGAAATACTTTTAGCAATATATCGTGGTTGAGCTCTACTTAAAGTATATATCATAACTTTCCTGCGCCCTTATTAGCCTTAAAAAGTTAGATGAATCATAAACCAGCTCAGTTAGTTAAACTTCAAAAAACTCATTAGTTGCAGATAAAATAAACTTGGAAGCAGTGATTGTAGAATAGCTTTCATAGTGAACAGCTGATGAATAACAAGGCGATATCTGAACTTGGGAAGACTGCAGGTCTATGCTAGAAAATGGTAAACTGCTTCTTGAATGTCCCAATTGTAACAGCACTGGGAATATTGTAGAGTCTCAAGCAAGTTTCAATTTTTCGACCTTGTCTGTGGTTGGCCTCGGCAGCTGGCGGAGATGCTAAACTAGCGCTTGTCACATCCATAGCTTTCAATGGCCGGAGAGACAAGTCTTCTGCCCTATGACAAAATAGCACCGGTTCGAACCTGCGTAAAGGTGAGCGATCCCATAATATCTCTCTCTCGCTGTCAACTTGTGGTGATCGCGTGGCAGCGAAGCGTCGGTGAAGCGTACCGCCTTGCTTCTGATGCTTTTATTCCATCCAAGCGCGGAACTCGCGAATGCGAAATTTCGCAGTATTCAGTATATGACTTTAGAAATATTATGTTCCCAATTACTATGTTAATAAGCAAGTGTAAATGAAACTAACAGTGGCGACGCCTTCATCTAGTTTGTTTTAATGTATTTAGTGGTTAAGTAGCACCATACTTTGTATGTCGGTTATTTCGTCGCCTATTTTTTACGCATTTGGATGTTGTAAAAGTGATTTACATGACTTTACATGACTTTTCTACAGACATAAGCGTAAATAATGGACGCGTTCGTAAGTCATTACTTTTTATTCCTCAGCAATCGTTTCGCCACTATAACGCATAGAAAGACAGAAGCTCGCAATTCTCAACTTAAGTGCACTCGGTTAACATCAGATTCTTTAGCATTATTTACACACCTTAAATGTCCGAAGTTCGAAATCACTGAACTTCATTACTCGGATGTTACAGCGACAGTAAATTGAATTAACCTCAATAATTACTGACTGTTCGGTTGTGGTGGTAGCATTGTGGTGAAAACCCTGTTAAATATGGCCCTTAAATGAGGATAAAATAGTTTACGGCTAGACAGTCTCAAGTGAATTGTCAATCGTAACAACCACTGAAAGGTGTATTTAGTAAAGGTGTTGCATAAGTAATCATATGGAAATTTCAGTCTCTATTCTTCTTGTTATATTCCGTGCATGACATTCACACCAGCGTATTCGATGTTGAAAATATATGGTACTCAACATCACTCATATAAATTTATATTTATGCTATTAGGAAAGTTCAACATCATTAGAAGTTGAAATCAACTGCTTTTTGTTATTGACTTCTCCATTCACAAATGAACAGGTCCTACGTGGGTTACTGCTGTTATGCTGTGTTATTAATAAAGGCTTTAAGGACATGCAGATAATTGTGATTGTTTGCAAATGAGTCCCGTCATGTTTAACATAGTTAATAGCAGTCATTGTTATGTTATTAAAAGGGCTGCTAAATATAGTTTGAACTCAGCTCATAAATTGCAGTTTATATATTCTTTGATTATATTCGGAGGTAGTAACCTCACTTGTTCTTCTGTTCGTAGCAGTCTTTAGCCTCAAGAGAATAAAACCGCTGCTTGAATAGTGGTATTGCCAGACTAAAACCCGTTTTGACATCAGCATGGATTATGTACCACATGTTGTGTACACTATCTAGCAACGGATACGCAAACAAAATATTTTATGTTGGTTCTACTGCTGCAAATTGACCATGTATAATTTCTAGTTTAAAATGAGAAATGCATTTATGAATGTGCACGCGAAAATATGAACGCGCTGAGTATAATACTTTCGTAATATGGGATTTATTGCGTATTTCTTGAAGGTTTCTCACAGTAAAAACCCGCCAGACCTCAAATCAGTAGTCGCCATAGCATCTTACAGACCGCCTCGATTGCTGGCGACTTGCGAAGAAAGTCATGGTTCTGGATGCCGAACTTTTCACTGCAAAAATTCATAACATGCATGACAGTGCAAGTAAGTCATGGTAGTCCGCTGCTGGCGTCTGTGTCTGAGTAGCAGAAGTTGGGGGCTTGCTAGAATAATGTCATGGTTTCCAATTCGGCGGGATTCGGGGGGGTTTGCGCTACCATCAGGTCCCAATGGGAAGAAACGGCCGTCTATTACTTTCCTGGATGTATGCTGACTGTCCGCTTGAGTTTAGATATGAAGACTATAGTGTTATTTGTGACTAAAATGTTGATACAGCCTGATTCTTTATAAGATTGCATGTTGTATCCAATTGGTTAAATGTGATGAGCTACATTAGGTATCCAGTAAGGGTTAACATAATACTAAACCATTAATATTGTCAAGGCGACAAAAGACACCAGACGCGATAATTCAACGTCTTGATGCTTATATTACTTCACACACTTCACAAACACACGCGCACTCATTTAAATTGAAAAAGCGAGCAAAAGGAAAGTATTTCACGTTCAAGAGCAAGGTAACCAAATTTATTACATCAAGAGACTCTGTGCGGTTAGAGCCGGCTACTGGGCCCTAATTGACATGGCCTAAATAAAGAAAAGGGTCTGTATTAATGAATAAGATTGGCTGTTTCAAATATTCCGGGAACATTCCGGGAGACAGGAAGAAGTTTCAGCAATGCGAGAAATCTAAAAGCATTATTTTGATAGTGAAAGGAGGCAAGGATACTCTAGCTCCTCTTGCTACGTGGTTACGTCAATAAGTTGTAATACTAGCAATTTAAATGGAACGACATGCAGGCACACAGGTGAGTGGCTCTCTCTATTTGCACAACGTAGGAAACCTATTACGTCCGATTATGTGCATAAGCACATCGCTTTGTCACAACGTTACGCGTTGGCAGGCGAAACCATTAGAACAGGTACTTGACCACCTAGATACGTATTATGTAAAACAACTTAGGAAGAGGCTGAAACCCGGGAATAATTGCTATTGAGTACAGGATTCATACAAACATTGAGCATGTATATCTACCTATAAATCTATATACTGTATTTTTTTATATTTATACTAGTGAAATCATGAGTATTACATAATAAATATTAATCGAAACTTGAAAAGTATTCAGGAATATGTATTAAATCTTAAGCATTATTTATAATCAAAAATTTTATTATATAGATATGTCTAATAATTAGGTATTCAGTAAAAATTATGAACTAGAAAATATTTGACAAAAATCGTGGGATTTTTATGAACGACTGTTGTTACTAAATGTATTATTGCCTGACTGTGCTATTTTCTTACAATATATTTGGTAGGGAGAATTTTAACTTGTGTAGGTGGCTACAACATGAAAATGCAAAACTGTGGAATCCCTGTTAGAGGCAACCTGAAAGGGGTTTCCGAGGATGGCCGAAAATACTGTCGATAACTAAAACTAACTACATGTTATTATGGATGCATAATCACAGTATCCATGTGTTGCGCAGTCGCAGAGAAAAACGCTGTCCACTTCGATGGAGGATTCGACCGTCAGTTGAATACGCCTGGTTTCTCCATAGTTTACACAGTTCGTATGACGAGGATTCGTAATAGGTTTATGGGTTTGGCAATGAAACTTATCAGCGTGCAATATGAGTTACATTTGTCCTAGTTGTCCGCTAACTAGCCACGCAATGTGACGGCTGTAGATTCGGGGACCATTGAGCACATGACAGCCAGGACGCTACTGTTAGATCCCCAATTCCTTAATCTAGAAGATAGGGAAATTGTTTGTCCTGACCCGCTGACAAGTGTTAATTGGTTACTTCTGTCTCTATTTGCGTTAAACGTATTTAAAACAGAAGACACCACAACGGTGGCCTCTCGGCTGACCTTTGCAAGGACAACTACATATGTAACTGATGTCCCGGAGGCTTTGAATCGACAAGATATATTTGACCTACATGTAACCGGTGTTGGTGTTACTGTGCTACATCATTGTTAGTGATAGATGTTGTTTAGTTGCATTTACTTAACTAGAAGTTTTGGGTGGTGCATTATTTTCGTTGCCATGAATATGGTTTTATTATCGTAGCTACGGTCAGCTTTCGCTCTCCGTTCGATCAAATTTGGAGAAAGCAACGGAGATGTGTACATGAATGATTGCGGTGCAAGGGAAGCACATTGTGCAACGTTCCGTAACTTAGAGACCACTAATTTCCTTGGTACATACTCGCTTCCACTGAAGTAAGCGTATGGCTCATCCGCTGCTCTGAATGCAATGCGAAACCTGGAGTAGAAATATTTAATAAATATGTTTCACATATACTGTGTAAATTTCATTCGCCTAGTCAAGCTACGTTTGCAGATGACGGCTTTGCAGGTATATACAATGGCAGCTGACTAAGGCAGTTGGTTAAAGAATTGACCAAATGATGGCAGCAATTGCTTTGCACAAAATGGCCTGCAGATAACTTTTGTCAATGTTATTTTAGCAAACTTGTTGATCATTTTACAATGTGTTCGCTTTTCAAATTTTACTTAGGATTCGTGGTTGTACTAACTTCATGGGAAGAAGAGGAAATTGGATTCAAAAACAAAGTAATCGATCTTTTAACAAACAACAGTCAACCTTTTATATACATACGAGGTGTACATGCAAAATATTCATAATTGAATGCAAAAGGTATGCGCGATGCATAGGTTACTCTCCATTCAAATACACGTGGTTAGTTTGATCAGACATCAGGCATTGTTGTCTAGAAGCAAAATACTTTTACTTATGTGCGCCTTTTATTTCTTTGTATATTAATGATTGCAGATACTTTGCAGTTCCTCTTTTCATTCACAGTATCAGCATTTGTATTGTGTATCGTCAACAGTGACGTAACAAAAGTTCGTAATCCTTGAGTGCGTGGACTGAGGTTTAGTTTAGTAAAATGATCCTCATTGTTTGTGCCAAATAAACCATAGAAAATATATTTTGCAAAGTAATACCAACGCGATCATTTTTTGTGTAAAACGAGTGCTTCTGAATTCTGAAATTAATGTATTAATGGAGCAGGAACGATCATCTTATGGCAAATAGCACTTCACAATTTAGTTAAAGGAACACGACTACGCACCATGGGGCTACCCCGACTTTCAAATGGAGGCATTAAACAAGCTGGAGCATCTCGTAGAATTGGCGTTTATGGTAAAAGCAAAAGTGGAAGAAGTTAGAGGGTATAGTCAAGAAGGGATGTTTGCCATCGTTATTCGACGCGTTCCAGATTCTACTTCGTTTCCATTGTTTCCATACAGTCACCTTGAAAAAAGTTTTCGATGGATATGTTAACTAGGCCGTTTGGATAAGTAACCGATGGAGTATCGTTTGAAGATATTTGGACATGCCGCTTGGGACAACGCGCACCGTTTCCTCGACACATTACACTACGACAGACAAATATCTCACTGGTTTAGGTAGTCAGTGAAGTTCCTTGTAGTTTGAGAATGCCAAACCACTGATATATATAAGCGTTTACTTATCTTTTCGTGCAGCAGAGGCCTTAATTACTCCGTCGCCTAGTACAGCATTGAGCGAAATGTTTTGCTCCTGTCCTCATTTGCTACAAATACATTGGTGACAGCCACATACACGATCGGATCATTTAAGGATCAGGGACAAATGGACGATATACTGGCTTTTGCACAACGCACAGTATCGCTACATCAATGCATCGATATTTACAATAGTTTCCTCAATGACCCACCAATACCAACAAATGAAACACACAACTAACAAAGAATTAGATGTCGTTCCCGCAGGAAAGACAACATAGGTTACAAAGATGGGAAAATAGTTCTGTACAATTTGTGCTACGCGACAAAGAATAAATCTTGAACAGTGTTCGGCGTTGGAACGGAAAAACATTAAATTTGATGAACTGAACCTCTGTACTCATTGTTGCTAATCAAACAATGTAAGTGCTGTAAGGCTCAAAAAGTCGATACAGAAGTAGAACATACATTTGGAAACATCAATCGGGGGATACAACAATACTTTTTCTACGCAAAGGCAAAGTCGTACGATTCCAGCTAGACACGGGGCTACTGCCAATGTTCTATCCCAGAAACACTGTCTCGGGGTGTGCATCCGATCTCAGCAGAATTGCCTGCGGAAACGGAATGGTTCCAGGCTTAATACGCAGGGTTCAGGTAAAATCAAACTGATTAAATCAAAAGACGGATTTTCACATCCGCTGAGAGTTGTCGTTTTGCAGGGGTGCACACACGAATTCTTGGCATTGATCCGATACCTTGCCTTGATGTTGCAATTTTCAAACGTGATCGTTTCCTGCAAGCTTATCAGGGAGAAAGGGCATTTAGTGACTCGTATTCCTCCGTGTGTATCGCATATATGGGAAAATGCGAGGGAACGGTTCATTTATTGTTAGATATTTTTTACCACTGAGTGCGCTGTCGGCTAAAAGAGTTCTAGTTGCTCTGTGTGACGGTTTCTAAACTGAGTAAATTATAATATGTGTTTACCTATGTTATTGAGTAAACAGGTTCGGTTTGTCGGGCCGCTATTAATTTGAGTAAGCTGACAAGATGTTCGTGTGTATTTTCTTGACATCTTTTAATTGCTAACCAACCTAGAAGGCTTTTTACCTCGTTTGGCCAAGTCGAGCTAAAATGTCGTAGCATATAATCTTATTTGTTTCGTCGGCTATTTCCACGGGACGTGCTGCAAAGCGAGTGTACTCGAAAAGTAAGCCTACACGATGGCTGAGTCTCAAGAGGACCTGGACGATCCACCTCACGGCCATTAGTTCTTATTTTGTGTATATACTATCCAGTACTGACGGCTTATCTTCTTCTTTGGCTCGGGTGGCAATTGTGCTGTAGCCAAACACCGCGTAACTGGGGACAAACTCTAAGACATCGGTATTAAACTGTTTCCCAGGACTACTTGGGATTTCAGAGCGTGCAAGTTAAAATCACCAGTAATGAGAAAGTAAGAGTAAGTTTTGTTTATAAACCGCCATAGTTTGGAAGCCAACTAGAAATCCAACTGCGGCGGGGAAGAAGAATTGCGATAAATGACTGCGAATATTTAAGTGTCGTCGCCTTTTTAAAGTAAACATCCTTAAAATGGAACATTTACGGTGTTGACCGGAGCCTCTAAGAGCTTACACTGTAAGTCGCAACCAAGGTTCAGAGCCAGTCTTCCAACTATGCTGGGTTGGTCGTGCCCAACAATGGGCATGCCTGGCAGTGTGAACTCGAGGTCACTTATGTTAAGGCACAACCCTGTATCACTTATAGCGAGAAGGTCGCAGGCTTTTGATACTTTACGCAGAAAGTCTTAAGCGTTGGTGTACATACAGGAAAGCTACTCGGGTTTTAAAAGCTGTTGACTAGGAGCACAGGAAGTGGATTTGTGTCGACCGATTAGAGGCCGGATTTTAAATCGGTTTTTAGTTGAATTGCCAATTATCTACTAGAAGTTAACCTGTTTTTAGTCTTATTGGCACCTCGGGTATACCTCATTCCGTTGCAGCTTGCCGCAGTAACCACCATCGAGCGACTCACAAAACCCAACCTCCAATGTTGGTCACATGATTGATTCAGCGTGCGGCTGTACTGCTTTCTGGATACAAAAAGGATGGTTACGGGAAAATACGAATTTTTTAAAAACGAAAGTGGAACAATAATTCTTTCATCTATTAAGGAAGATATGTTCTCATCAGGTACACATCATTTGTCACAGTGAACATGAATGTAGGTAAAAATTACCTAGGGAAATATAACTACATACGCGGTTATTTTGATAAGATTTTACCATTTGTGAAATCACCAATTGTAGTTCAGCCATATATCCGAGATCAATCAGTTACAAAATGGAATAACCTAAACAAATGTTTTAGCCTGTATTAACCAATAAAATGTGTTCGCAACATTATGGGTTGCCTCTGCACGATTATAGATGCAACCCTGCTCAAACTATTTAACAGTTTCAAAGATGGACTTGTGGAACCCGTTGTGTAAATTCCTTGCGATACGCAAGCTCTGTTAAGACCGCGGTTTACGTTGAAATAGACTTCGGTCATTCCGTTCGCAAGTACCGTAGCCGAATGACTAAAGTTTACCCCGAAATGAACCGAGTTCAGATTATGGATTGCTTTTCTCAATCCAGTTACACAACGGGTACACTAAATCCAGCTTTCAATTTCTTGCCGCTGTGCCAAGTGTTGCTCAAGATTATTAGAGCCTTAGTGATCATAGTGTCAGCCTTTAACCACTAGGTTCAGATTATAGAAAAGTCATTTGCCTTCCTTTTATGAAAGCGAATGCTTGATTTCGACTGGCGTTATTGCTCTTTTGGAATCTGTAAAACACGGGTTATATGAATACATTCGTGAAGATGCACATTGAATACATTAAGTTGAAAAGTGATGGGTTGATTCTGCCATTAATGCCTGCGTTAATTAAAGAGCGATATGGGTTCTTGCGTAAAGCCTACTCGTTTCATCTAGTTGGTAATCACAGTAAATAGCACTGTGTAATCCAAGGTTCAGACATCCATTCAGTGGTTGACAGTGTAAGATTTTGGTACATAATAAGAGAACAATTCATCCCCATAATCGCTTGCATTGGAACCTGCTGCCAGGAAACTATAACTGCTTTCGTTCTGTACTTGTAAAAACCATGGCCTAAGTGGTAAAACGATGTCGCTTGAATAGACGAATTTGCACAAGTCCAAGGAACCTGCCATCGACTATGGCGTATATCATTCCCATCATTTTTATCTGCTTATCTATGTTACTAAGTGTGGACCCTATATATTGCGTGTTTTTTCTGCCTGTATTGCGTTGCGACTGACGAGAGCAACCGAAATGTTAACATATCGCAACCTCTGTCTTCTTACTGCGTATATCATAATTTGTAAATCGTTTGCGCTGCTAAATGCAGGCCACACAATGGATTGGTAAGTGACAAACAGATTTGCTCGAGCACAATATAATTTCCCGGACCCATGGCTCATCCTTGGTTGACGGCGATACCACATTCTTCTCAAATTTAGTTAAGAATACCGAAATTGCCAGAAAACGATCCGCTGTAAATTCTACCTTTTGCTGATCGGGCGTTGATGTTTTTGCCTTTACCAACTCCGTGAATGGTTTTGTAAACGCATCATCCTACAAAAATTTAAAAGAATAAGGCCGAATTAGGTATTTTCCTTTAGGAATCAGCTGGTCACTTTGCACATTGTACTTCGTATTTTTGTCCCGAAATGAATGTCCTTCGATAGGTTGTAAGACCGATTCAGCTCAGCACATCCACATGGGATTTTGTTGAAATACTTTTAGCAATATATCGTGGTTGAGCTCTACTTAAAGTATATATCATAACTTTCCTGCGCCCTTATTAGCCTTAAAAAGTTAGATGAATCATAAACCAGCTCAGTTAGTTAAACTTCAAAAAACTCATTAGTTGCAGATAAAATAAACTTGGAAGCAGTGATTGTAGAATAGCTTTCATAGTGAACAGCTGATGAATAACAAGGCGATATCTGAACTTGGGAAGACTGCAGGTCTATGCTAGAAAATGGTAAACTGCTTCTTGAATGTCCCAATTGTAACAGCACTGGGAATATTGTAGAGTCTCAAGCAAGTTTCAATTTTTCGACCTTGTCTGTGGTTGGCCTCGGCAGCTGGCGGAGATGCTAAACTAGCGCTTGTCACATCCATAGCTTTCAATGGCCGGAGAGACAAGTCTTCTGCCCTATGACAAAATAGCACCGGTTCGAACCTGCGTAAAGGTGAGCGATCCCATAATATCTCTCTCTCGCTGTCAACTTGTGGTGATCGCGTGGCAGCGAAGCGTCGGTGAAGCGTACCGCCTTGCTTCTGATGCTTTTATTCCATCCAAGCGCGGAACTCGCGAATGCGAAATTTCGCGGTATTCAGTATATGACTTTAGAAATATTATGTTCCCAATTACTATGTTAATAAGCAAGTGTAAATGAAACTAACAGTGGCGACGCCTTCATCTAGTTTGTTTTAATGTATTTAGTGGTTAAGTAGCACCATACTTTGTATGTCGGTTATTTCGTCGCCTATTTTTTACGCATTTGGATGTTGTAAAAGTGATTTACATGACTTTACATGACTTTTCTACAGACATAAGCGTAAATAATGGACGCGTTCGTAAGTCATTACTTTTTATTCCTCAGCAATCGTTTCGCCACTATAACGCATAGAAAGACAGAAGCTCGCAATTCTCAACTTAAGTGCACTCGGTTAACATCAGATTCTTTAGCATTATTTACACACCTTAAATGTCCGAAGTTCGAAATCACTGAACTTCATTACTCGGATGTTACAGCGACAGTAAATTGAATTAACCTCAATAATTACTGACTGTTCGGTTGTGGTGGTAGCTTTGTGGTGAAAACCCTGTTAAATATGGCCCTTAAATGAGGATAAAATAGTTTACGGCTAGACAGTCTCAAGTGAATTGTCAATCGTAACAACCACTGAAAGGTGTATTTAGTAAAGGTGTTGCATAAGTAATCATATGGAAATTTCAGTCTCTATTCTTCTTGTTATATTCCGTGCATGACATTCACACCAGCGTATTCGATGTTGAAAATATATGGTACTCAACATCACTCATATAAATTTATATTTATGCTATTAGGAAAGTTCAACATCATTAGAAGTTGAAATCAACTGCTTTTTGTTATTGACTTCTCCATTCACAAATGAACAGGTCCTACGTGGGTTACTGCTGTTATGCTGTGTTATTAATAAAGGCTTTAAGGACATGCAGATAATTGTGATTGTTTGCAAATGAGTCCCGTCATGTTTAACATAGTTAATAGCAGTCATTGTTATGTTATTAAAAGGGCTGCTAAATATAGTTTGAACTCAGCTCATAAATTGCAGTTTATATATTCTTTGATTATATTCGGAGGTAGTAACCTCACTTGTTCTTCTGTTCGTAGCAGTCTTTAGCCTCAAGAGAATAAAACCGCTGCTTGAATAGTGGTATTGCCAGACTAAAACCCGTTTTGACATCAGCATGGATTATGTACCACATGTTGTGTACACTATCTAGCAACGGATACGCAAACAAAATATTTTATGTTGGTTCTACTGCTGCAAATTGACCATGTATAATTTCTAGTTTAAAATGAGAAATGCATTTATGAATGTGCACGCGAAAATATGAACGCGCTGAGTATAATACTTTCGTAATATGGGATTTATTGCGTATTTCTTGAAGGTTTCTCACAGTAAAAACCCGCCAGACCTCAAATCAGTAGTCGCCATAGCATCTTACAGACCGCCTCGATTGCTGGCGACTTGCGAAGAAAGTCATGGTTCTGGATGCCGAACTTTTCACTGCAAAAATTCATAACATGCATGACAGTGCAAGTAAGTCATGGTAGTCCGCTGCTGGCGTCTGTGTCTGAGTAGCAGAAGTTGGGGGCTTGCTAGAATAATGTCATGGTTTCCAATTCGGCGGGATTCGGGGGGGTTTGCGCTACCATCAGGTCCCAATGGGAAGAAACGGCCGTCTATTACTTTCCTGGATGTATGCTGACTGTCCGCTTGAGTTTAGATATGAAGACTATAGTGTTATTTGTGACTAAAATGTTGATACAGCCTGATGCTTTATAAGATTGCATGTTGTATCCAATTGGTTAAATGTGATGAGCTACATTAGGTATCCAGTAAGGGTTAACATAATACTAAACCATTAATATTGTCAAGGCGACAAAAGACACCAGACGCGATAATTCAACGTCTTGATGCTTATATTACTTCACACACTTCACAAACACACGCGCACTCATTTAAATTGAAAAAGCGAGCAAAAGGAAAGTATTTCACGTTCAAGAGCAAGGTAACCAAATTCATTACATCAAGAGACTCTGTGCGGTTAGAGCCGGCTACTGGGCCCTAATTGACATGGCCTAAATAAAGAAAAGGGTCTGTATTAATGAATAAGATTGGCTGTTTCAAATATTCCGGGAACATTCCGGGAGACAGGAAGAAGTTTCAGCAATGCGAGAAATCTAAAAGCATTATTTTGATAGTGAAAGAAGGCAAGGATACTCTAGCTCCTCTTGCTACGTGGTTACGTCAATAAGTTGTAATACTAGCAATTTAAATGGAACGACATGCAGGCACACAGGTGAGTGGCTCTCTCTATTTGCACAACGTAGGAAACCTATTACGTCCGATTATGTGCATAAGCACATCGCTTTGTCACAACGTTACGCGTTGGCAGGCGAAACCATTAGAACAGGTACTTGACCACCTAGATACGTATTATGTAAAACAACTTAGGAAGAGGCTGAAACCCGGGAATAATTGCTATTGAGTACAGGATTCATACAAACATTGAGCATGTATATCTACCTATAAATCTATATACTGTATTTTTTTATATTTATACTAGTGAAATCATGAGTATTACATAATAAATATTAATCGAAACTTGAAAAGTATTCAGGAATATGTATTAAATCTTAAGCATTATTTATAATCAAAAATTTTATTATATAGATATGTCTAATAATTAGGTATTCAGTAAAAATTATGAACTAGAAAATATTTGACAAAAATCGTGGGATTTTTATGAACGACTGTTGTTACTAAATGTATTATTGCCTGACTGTGCTATTTTCTTACAATATATTTGGTAGGGAGAATTTTAACTTGTGTAGGTGGCTACAACATGAAAATGCAAAACTGTGGAATCCCTGTTAGAGGCAACCTGAAAGGGGTTTCCGAGGATGGCCGAAAATACTGTCGATAACTAAAACTAACTACATGTTATTATGGATGCATAATCACAGTATCCATGTGTTGCGCAGTCGCAGAGAAAAACGCTGTCCACTTCGATGGAGGATTCGACTGTCAGTTGAATACGCCTGGTTTCTCCATAGTTTACACAGTTCGTATGACGAGGATTCGTAATAGGTTTATGGGTTTGGCTATGAAACTTATCAGCGTACAATATGAGTTACATTTGTCCTAGTTGTCCGCTAACTAGCCACGCAATGTGACGGCTGTAGATTCGGGGACCATTGAGCACACGGCAGCCAGGATGCTACTGTTAGATCCCCAATTCCTTAATCTAGAAGATAGGGAAATTGTTTGTCCTGACCCGCTGACAAGTGTTAATTGGTTACTTCTGTCTCTATTTGCGTTAAACGTATTTAAAACAGAAGACACCACAACGGTGGCCTCTCGGCTGACCTTTGCAAGGACAACTACATATGTAACTGATGTCCCGGAGGCTTTGAATCGACAAGATATATTTGACCTACATGTAACCGGTGTTGGTGTTACTGTGCTACATCATTGTTAATGATAGATGTTGTTTAGTTGCATTTACTTAACTAGAAGTTTTGGGTGGTGCATTATTTTCGTTGCCATGAATATGGTTTTATTATCGTAGCTACGGTCAGCTTTCGCTCTCCGTTCGATCAAATTTGGAGAAAGCAACGGAGATGTGTACATGAATGATTGCGGTGCAAGGGAAGCACATTGTGCAACGTTCCGTAACTTAGAGACCACTAATTTCCTTGGTACATACTCGCTTCCACTGAAGTAAGCGTATGGCTCATCCGCTGCTCTGAATGCAATGCGAAACCTGGAGTAGAAATATTTAATAAATATGTTTCACATATACTGTGTAAATTTCATTCGCCTAGTCAAGCTACGTTTGCAGATGACGGCTTTGCAGGTATATACAATGGCAGCTGACTAAGGCAGTTGGTTAAAGAATTGACCAAATGATGGCAGCAATTTCTTTGCACAAAATGGCCTGCAGATAACTTTTGTCAATGTTATTTTAGCAAACTTGTTGATCATTTTACAATGTGTTCGCTTTTCAAATTTTACTTAGGATTCGTGGTTGTACTAACTTCATGGGAAGAAGAGGAAATTGGATTCAAAAACAAAGTAATCGATCTTTTAACAAACAATAGTCAATCTTTTATATACATACGAGGTGTACATGCAAAATATTCATAATTGAATGCAAAAGGTATGCGCGATGCATAGGTTACTCTCCATTCAAATACACCTGGTTAGTTTGATCAGACATCAGGCATTGTTGTCTAGAAGCAAAATACTTTTACTTATGTGCGCCTTTTATTTCTTTGTATATTAATGATTGCAGATACTTTGCAGTTCCTCTTTTCATTCACAGTATCAGCATTTGTATTGTGTATCGTCAACAGTGACGTAACAAAAGTTCGTAATCCTTGAGTGCGTGGACTGAGGTTTAGTTTAGTAAAATGATCCTCATTGTTTGTGCCAAATAAACCATAGAAAATATATTTTGCAAAGTAATACCAACGCGATCATTTTTTGTGTAAAACGAGTGCTTCTGAATTCTGAAATTAATGTATTAATGGAGCAGGAACGATCATCTTATGGCAAATAGCACTTCACAATTTAGTTAAAGGAACACGACTACGCACCATGGGGCTACCCCGACTTTCAAATGGAGGCATTAAACAAGCTGGAGCATCTCGTAGAATTGGCGTTTATGGTAAAAGCAAAAGTGGAAGAAGTTAGAGGGTATAGTCAAGAAGGGATGTTTGCCATCGTTATTCGACGCGTTCCAGATTCTACTTCGTTTCCATTGTTTCCATACAGTCACCTTGAAAAAAGTTTTCGATGGATATGTTAACTAGGCCGTTTGGATAAGTAACCGATGGAGTATCGTTTGAAGATATTTGGACATGCCGCTTGGGACAACGCGCACCGTTTCCTCGACACATTACACTACGACAGACAAATATCTCACTGGTTTAGGTAGTCAGTGAAGTTCCTTGTAGTTTGAGAATGCCAAACCACTGATATATATAAGCGTTTACTTATCTTTTCGTGCAGCAGAGGCCTTAATTACTCCGTCGCCTAGTACAGCATTGAGCGAAATGTTTTGCTCCTGTCCTCATTTGCTACAAATACATTGGTGACAGCCACATACACGATCGGATCATTTAAGGATCAGGGACAAATGGACGATATACTGGCTTTTGCACAACGCACAGTATCGCTACATCAATGCATCGATATTTACAATAGTTTCCTCAATGACCCACCAATACCAACAAATGAAACACACAACTAACAAAGAATTAGATGTCGTTCCCGCAGGAAAGACAACATAGGTTACAAAGATGGGAAAATAGTTCTGTACAATTTGTGCTACGCGACAAAGAATAAATCTTGAACAGTGTTCGGCGTTGGAACGGAAAAACATTAAATTTGATGAACTGAACCTCTGTACTCATTGTTGCTAATCAAACAATGTAAGTGCTGTAAGGCTCAAAAAGTCGATACAGAAGTAGAACATACATTTGGAAACATCAATCGGGGGATACAACGATACTTTTTCTACGCAAAGGCAAAGTCGTACGATTCCAGCTAGACACGGGGCTACTGCCAATGTTCTATCCCAGAAACACTGTCTCGGGGTGTGCATCCGATCTCAGCAGAATTGCCTGCGGAAACGGAATGGTTCCAGGCTTAATACGCAGGGTTCAGGTAAAATCAAACTGATTAAATCAAAAGACGGATTTTCACATCCGCTGAGAGTTGTCGTTTTGCAGGGGTGCACACACGAATTCTTGGCATTGATCCGATACCTTGCCTTGATGTTGCAATTTTCAAACGTGATCGTTTCCTGCAAGCTTATAAGGGAGAAAGGGCATTTAGTGACTCGTATTCCTCCGTGTGTATCGCATATATGGGAAAATGCGAGGGAACGGTTCATTTATTGTTAGATATTTTTTACCACTGAGTGCGCTGTCGGCTAAAAGAGTTCTAGTTGCTCTGTGTGACGGTTTCTAAACTGAGTAAATTATAATATGTGTTTACCTATGTTATTGAGTAAACAGGTTCGGTTTGTCGGGCCGCTATTAATATGAGTAAGCTGACAAGATGTTCGTGTGTATTTTCTTGACATCTTTTAATTGCTAACCAACCTAGAAGGCTTTTTACCTCGTTTGGCCAAGTCGAGCTAAAATGTCGTAGCATATAATCTTATTTGTTTCGTCGGCTATTTCCACGGGACGTGCTGCAAAGCGAGTGTACTCGAAAAGTAAGCCTACACGATGGCTGAGTCTCAAGAGGACCTGGACGATCCACTTCACGGCCATTAGTTCTTATTTTGTGTATATACTATCCAGTACTGACGGCTTATCTTCTTCTTTGGCTCGGGTGGCAATTGTGCTGTAGCCAAACACCGCGTAACTGGGGACAAACTCTAAGACATCGGTATTAAACTGTTTCCCAGGACTACTTGGGATTTCAGAGCGTGCAAGTTAAAATCACCAGTAATGAGAAAGTAAGAGTAAGTTTTGTTTATAAACCGCCATAGTTTGGAAGCCAACTAGAAATCCAACTGCGGCGGGGAAGAAGAATTGCGATAAATGACTGCGAATATTTAAGTGTCGTCGCCTTTTTAAAGTAAACATCCTTAAAATGGAACATTTACGGTGTTGACCGGAGCCTCTAAGAGCTTACACTGTAAGTCGCAACCAAGGTTCAGAGCCAGTCTTCCAACTATGCTGGGTTGGTCGTGCCCAACAATGGGCATGCCTGGCAGTGTGAACTCGAGGTCACTTATGTTAAGGCACAACCCTGTATCACTTATAGCGAGAAGGTCGCAGGCTTTTGATACTTTACGCAGAAAGTCTTAAGCGTTGGTGTACATACAGGAAAGCTACTCGGGTTTTAAAAGCTGTTGACTAGGAGCACAGGAAGTGGATTTGTGTCGACCGATTAGAGGCCGGATTTTAAATCGGTTTTTAGTTGAATTGCCAATTATCTACTAGAAGTTAACCTGTTTTTAGTCTTATTGGCACCTCGGGTATACC
>CALYDF020000949.1:0-18753 GCA_944474145.2 Dicrocoelium dendriticum | reverse complement strand
ACAGAACACCTATAACACAGTATTTCTAAAGCAAAAGTAGTATCCCGCACCGTAAAGCAAAAAACAGCTGCGTCCGTGGGTAAAGCCAATAAAATAGCTTGGAAAATCAAAAAGATCAGCATTACTTTGCTGCAATATCCTAGATTTATAGAATTCCAGCACTGTCAAGACTTGTGTCAAGTACAATCTTGCGCACAGCTCAATGAGTTACAGAGTTGTCACAAACAGCGGAACCAGTTCATGCTACAGCTGAAAGGGAATTCTGTGTTGGACATCCTCAGAGAAATACAAACCAGACTTAAAGAAATCAAAGCAACGGATGAAGATCGTTATCAAATGCTTCTGGGAATAAATACGCTGCCTACCGAATCGGGCAACAGTCGGTGCAGCTCCAATTCAGTGACAGTGACAGCAAGCTCGCCCAGGTGGAAGAGGATACGGAAACTGCAACATAGGAAGAACGAACAAAGAGAAATAGGGAGGTTGTGGTGGTTGCTGGCGGGCGTGTAAGACCAGTTTCACACGCGCGCTCGCATTTGAAGATAAACAGGTGGCCCAAGCTATCGTGGCCGTGGTGTGACTGCCTCAGTGCATTCGATCAGGCGGTCGATCGGGTGAGCGAGTGAGATTAAAAAAAGCGCCAAGTGTACGCATTCTCAGAATTGAGAATGGAGTGCTTGTGTGCTGACACCTTGTGTGTCTCCATTTGTCGTGACGTTGCTGGGGATCCCAGGCACGTAACACCAACCATCCCGGTTTGGTTATCCTTCCGATTCAGAAGTAATCGTTGACTTCTGCGACCCATGTGGTTTGTTCCTTCGTTGGGTTTCACCCGCACTTCCACGCTCTAACTGGTCGTTTAGCCTATATATCAAAATAGTCTTTTACCCATCCCCAGAATCACAACACAATCCTTACTTTTATATAATCATTTCTCATCCTTCTCCTACATACACATAATAACCCCCCCCCCCCCATTAATTTCCCACCCATTTTAAATTACCTACATAATCATCTTCATTCTCCAAACACCGCCACACTTTTCACCCCAACCCCCCACTACAACCTTACACCCCACCACAACACCCCCCACCACAACACACCGCACCACATTTACACCCCCACCCCCCCCTCCATAACCCCCCCCCCATTCCCCCCCACACAGACACACCCAACCAACACCCCCACACCCCACACCCACCCACAACATCACCCCCCCACCCCACCACACACCCACACCCCACACCCCACACCCCCCACACCACCCCATCTCATATCCACCTAATTTAACCCACCTTCCCACCATTACCACTATTTCCACCCACCACCCACCCCCCACCCCCACCCCCCCCCCCCCCCCACCCCCACCCCCCCACCACCCCCCACCCCACACCACCCCCCCCCCACACACCCCCACCCCCACCCCCCCCACCCCCCACAACCCACCAACCCCCACCCCCCCCCACCCCCCCCCCCCACCCCCCCCCCACCCCACACCCCCCCCCCCCCCCACCCAACCCCCCACCACCCCCCCCCCCCCCCCCCCCCCCCCCCCACCCCACCCCCCCCCCCCCCCCCCCCCCCCCCCCCCCCCCCCCCCCCCCCCCCCCCCCCCCCCCCCCCCCCCCCCCCCCCCCCCCCCCCCCCCCCCCCCCCCCCCCCCCCCCCCCCCCCCCCCCCCCCCCCCCCCCCCAACCCCCCCACACCAAACAAAAAAAAACCCCACCCCCCCCCAAAAAAAACAAAAACCCCAAAAAAAAAAAAAAACCAAAAACCACCCCCCCCCCCCCCCCCCCCCCCCCCAAATATATTTTATTTATACCCTATAATCCCATATTTCCCCCTTACCCAATATATACCACCCCATGGCCGAGCTGTAAAGCTTTAGCCGAATAATAACCGATGTAGAATGCACAGATTAAGTTTGTGTCCGCGCACCCCTAGCGGGTGCAGTTTTAGAGCCTCGACACGTTCACAATAAGTCATAATGTTAGGCATATTCAAGCCAAATGAAATTGAATGAACAATGCAGCCACCTAGGTAATCCACGGAATTGGGTTACCTTTCTATTGTCAACTAACCCTAGAAACCTTTCTTCTCATACACTAATTATCTTCAGAACTTAACTGGACGTTGCTGCCAGCTTCCTGTCATGTTTACATAGACTGTGACACTTTGGAAGGTACCACAGTGATTCAATCTTACCAGAAGTAAATACAACCCGAATCCAAGGGAAACGGCCTTGCAGTGCGTACTTTATCCTAAGAACAACGAGAAAACACGTCTGTAAAACAAGATGGGTAGTTCGCACAATCGGAGAGCCGCAATTGGAACACAAATGAGGTGGTGTGAGGTTAGAAACTACGGAAGCTAACAACCACAAGGGATGTGCCTGCATGGCTATTGGCAAGTAGACCGGAAATGAGTCATCGGCGAGCACGACAACGCCATGCAGTGCGTGGTTAGTCACCGCAGATTAGGTGACCAGCTGCCTGATACTAGGGTACCCGTGAAACCACTAGACCGTTTGTGAGGCTGCGAGCAGGGGCTTTATGACTTACTGCGTGCTAACTTCGATTGAAACCCGGCTTGGTTTTTCACGCCTTAGGAGAGTCACGCTACGAGCAACATGCAGGCATAGGTTGAACTTCGTCATGCACGAACGTGCAGACTCTTTACCAACAGCCATTGAGAACGACTCGTTAAGAAGAAAAGCACGCACTCACGCGCGTAGCCAACAAGTGCGCATGCATTGGGGCCACATGTGGCAGAATGCTTCGCACGAACGTTTTATAAAGCGATCCTGTCCGGTGTTTTGCACGCTAATCTTCAATCCTCAGCTTTTCAATTTTTACAGACATGATCAGTTCGTGCGACAGTCCTTCCCCCGTAGTTAACTTCCTAAGGCACATAGAAAGCCGAATATTTGGCCGATTTGTACAACCGTGCCTCTACTGATTTTTACGCCTCAGATAACCACCGGAAATCTTGGATTATAAGATGAAATGATGCACCTGAAATGAGCGAACCGACTTGTGAATTTCGCTGTGTGCGTTTGAGGTTCTTATGTCCTCGTCGCTTTCATTATTATCACCTCCTCATCAGCGGCACAAGTTTGCGTGCCTTTCAGTAAAGAAGCAGTCGTGTGGTGCGTTCCACGTGTGCAATGCAGGCATGCTTGCTGCCGTAGATGGAAGAGTTGAGCAGGTCGTTCCAGTGGGTTTTCATACCTCTATCCTACTTACCATCGAAACATGTCGTGGGCTTCTGATTCACATCAGGTGGGGATCAATAAAGCTCTAAACTGTACATGAAGTGTAGTGATTGTTGGCGGGAAACACCTACTATCCATCTGCCTAACCCTAATCCATCATACTTACCTAGCGTTAGATTCTTTTACAAATACCCGATCGCACTGCGAATTTCCTCCAATTGCCATCGTGGCCTTATATCGCTGTAAGCCGCTTCGATTCCAGAACGCAGTCGTTTCCAACCAACTTCAAGTAGCCTATTGAATAACCACGGCGGACAAGACATCCACGAATAACTAGTTCCTTATTTGTGCACGCACTGGGATTAACAGGCGGGTTTTGGTACTGGTGGAGTCCGGCACGGAAGTAAATTAGGCTAGCCCAGTTTACTCACCTAGCTGCGCAATAAATGTACCATCAGCGAAGTTTGTACCACGAAAACGTTTGGTAAACGTTTGCTCATTGTATTCGCAACGGTGGTAGTTTTCTTTGATGAGGGTAACCCAGTAGCCTAGCAAATCAAACTTTGGAGGCATCAACTTGTGACATATAATTGTTGCATAAATGTATCGTCCTTAGTTTTTCGATGGACAACAATTATTCACACCACATTGGTATGCTTGAAAGCGTGCAACCACACCCTCATCATGCATTCGTCTAGTAAAATTGATGGCATCGATTTGCACCTACTGAAGACACGATAGCACTAGCTAGCACTGGTGAACTGAATAGCGGACTCGAAGTAAACCACGAGACTGTGATACCCCAACAAATTCGGTGGGATTCTGCTGAGATCAGTGTATATCTTTACGTAAGCCGCAACCAGACCCTTTTTATGTTTCGTAATGAGCGTATCTATGGAGCTCATTGACCGTAGATTCGCTCCACTCACTACGCAAAGCTAATGTGAATCCAAAGGGCAAAGTTGTGGAGTTCGTTCCTTTTGATGGTTTCACCTAAGTACATGGCGGTGGACGATATGAGGTATAACTATCCCGGTTACTTAAAGTCAGAATGGTAGATTCCAATGTGTTACCGCCTGAATTGCTGCCCAGCTGCAATACTTCGTTTTGGAAGACGCTGAACGTGAAGAACAGGCATCCATAACTTTTATCAATTCATACATTTGCTGATCCGTTGTTTTGATGAAACGAACATTTCCTGAATCATATGGCGGACATGCAGCTTGGTGCCATACGGAGGCAGCGAAGTTTGAGAGGCCAACATTTCATCCAGGATGGTTAAAATTCACGTGTTTCAGACCTTCTTCATGGGCCAGGATGAACCGGGCTAGGACATTTCTCTGAACAATTATCTACTTGGTGAATTGCGACCGAGGCATCAGATTGTAACCGAATAGTAATTAATCAATCATAGTTATAGATTGTTAAGTACTTTTTGAAACGGTATATTAACTTGCAAAACAGAAGTATGTATCAATAGGAACCGACGGGCATTGTAGGGGTAATTCTGTGCGTTGTGTCATGCTTGCAATTAAGAGCATGATATTCGCGAGAGGGTAAGCAAAATTTGACCCATGCATTACGTGATCCACCTACTTCGACATCATAGAACAATTAGCCAAGCAATCGAATAAGGTCAAGGATTCATATAATCCAGTAGACAGTGCGCAACAGAGAGTGAATCTTGCAGTATGAAGGCCTCTACACCCACCGTTTTCGCCTGCTGTCTTCCTCCTACACGCCTATGCTAATACTCAGTGTTGTCAACAGGATGTGTGTACTACGGGAAAGAAACAACCTGATCTCTTCTTTATATTCTGCTACCTCATCGTCGATGTTCTTCTAACCCTATCGCAGTCTAAGCATACACTGCACTTTTGTAAGCACCTCTCTTCACCCCGTCTCATGTGAGTACCACAACCAACATTCGATACCACTGAATGGCGTTGATAAAAGCAACCCACATAATATGCTTAAAGCAAATTTACGCATACTTTATATTCGTATTGATCCCAAATTCCTATTGTCCAAATTCATCTCTTAAGCTTTCAGTATTCATATTTGCAATTGGTCAACCCATGCCGATATAAACATTCAATGCAACATCAGAGAACACTCTGAAACAACTATCAAACCCCACATTTGATACCTAAACCCCTTTTTCGGTAATACGACGATCCTAGCCGCTCTACCATAGGTGTCTTTTGTGTCAGAAAACTCGTTCTTTCATGGCGAAACGTCTATTCAACAATGCAAGCTCAGCGAAAATGACAGCACAACTAGCCTGTAGAATATTTCGATGTATGTAACTAAACCGCTTCCAGGGCCAACGACGCTTCAGTATACATGAGGTTCTTCCCTCGCTTCGGTCAAACACATCCAAGCCCAGCCAAATATAAACCAATCAGTATAGAGGGGAAACTTCACTGATTTACACTCATCTGCTCCGATCGTCTAAGACAATTTAGCTGCTCACACTGCCAAGTAAATTCGTTTCGTCATTGTGATTACGTACTGCAATCAATTTATGGTTTATCCGCTTGCGAAATGTCCTCCATTCTGTACCAGTTGTACCCTACAGCAGGGCCCCGATGCTTGAACAATGAATGAAGAATGAACAATGAATGTATACGGGTAAAGAAACGTTGCTTTACAAAGCACGTTGGATACATGGTGGGGATATCGACATAACAGTAACGATGATAAGGATAGTAAAAGCGTGTACATTAAATATGAAAACAAAGACTTATCGTTTGTTCCGCTGTCGTTCTGCGATCCTCTTAGATTCACAGCACCCATAGTTAACAACAAATAATTCCATGGTAAACTCCAGGTGTAGGATGGAGACGCAATGTTAAGTGCCAAAGTGTAAGTGAATGAGTGCATCGTCTAACCGTCTTTTAAATACCGTTAGTGTCGGTGCAGAGACGACCGGTTCTGGCAGAGCATTCCACGGGTGACAGACAAGAACGAAAATAATTTTCTGCGGCAATTCGGGCTGTTATACTGTACAGCGAATTTCAATGAGCGGCCCCTCAGGACTGTATTAGTGCTGAGTCGCAGTAAAGAGAGGAACACACGATGTGGGTCTCGCAGAATCAAGGATGCCCTAATCAGGTCGCCTCGTAGTCTGCGATAGCTTCCACTGAACACCCTCAATCGTTGCAGCCTCTTCTGGTAGGAAAGATAGCACATTCCAATCACGTTCTTAGATTCCCTACGTTGTGGTTGCTCCAGTGCATTAAGGTCGTGTTTCAGCCATGGATGCCAGGCTTGCATTGCGTATTGGACATGGGAGCGAACATACACAATGAGCGATTTTCGAAATATTGCGTTATTTATTTGTCCAAATGCCCGTCGCAACAGCCCGAAGTGTTGCTTCCCAGTGTTCGAGGACTTTTCGGATTGCCTGGAGCTACCTAAGTCATCTTGAATCAGGACACCCTAGTCACGTTCGAGAGATGATTGTTGTAGTACATTCGTTCCGATCCGGTATGCGTAGCTGCTCTGATTTACACTCTGTTTTCGGACGCTCATTTCTTCGCTACTCCATGAGTCTATGCGGAAAATGCAGTTCCGCTGGTGTTTCTCTTCCCAAATAATCAGCGAGTTAAAGGGCAACAAAAGTCCTCGAAACGTTTTGCCACCAGCCGAATAGCTTGATTCCACAGAACCGCATAGATGCACATGTAGACAAGCGAGATTTTTGCCTCCTAAGCCTGTAGTGGTAGTCATCTCTGCCTTATATGAACAACTGGACGCTTGTTTACGCTTTTAACGCCGACCCATTCGAAACCGCACCAATGTCGCCTTGGTGGACCCCTCGGTGGTCCAGTACATTGGTCTCTCGCCACTTCCCTACTTCATCAAAAAATGGTAGAAAAGTGAAAACGACATCTCTTGCTAAAGGCTAGAAGCAACTGAGGCCCAACTACCGAACCGTGCGTTATGTGGCAATCGAATCGAATCGCATCCGAGTAGCACGCGGGGACTCTAACTTATACTATTGAGATTCGTTAATCCCGTTAGCAAACCAAAACAAAGCTAGATCAGGAGACTTGAATTGCCAAAGCTTGCCGAACAACATACGATGATGCGTAAGGTTGAAAGCTTTTCCAAAATCTAAGTAGAGGACATAGGTTCCTGTACAACAAAGTAAACATTTGTAAGGAAAATCTCGACATTCATTGGAAATCAACGGCTCTTGGTGGCACTGCTTCTCTTGTGTTGTCTCAATCCTCCACATTTTTTTTCGATACCTACCTTTTCCGGCTTTCTGGCTAGCACCAATTAACCATGTTGGCTGTTGATTTCGCCGTGCTGACCTCATTCGCATAACATAATATCGCGGTTTCTTGCTACCCAACCACTCTTGGTTGCCATATGAAGGTACAACGGGAATGGCCGCTCCACTAATATTTAGCTGCCCAATTTGCACAGCATGCATTGGTTAGGTAAATTACCCATCGGTTTCGTTTAGCGACCAAAACGTTAACAATTTTAATTAGACGCCACATAGCTAGAACCAAGCTAGCCATGCAAGCGCATGCTGACGTTCATGCCCCAATGCTTGGTCGCTATACATTCAGTCCACAGATAAGGAATAGTTTGGTATTGAACTGCAGATACTCATTCAAGAGTTTCAATGAATCACGGCCTATGCTGGTCTTCAGAAAAGCAAATATTCCCATTCCATTAATATGAATCAATATCAGAAATCAGTTCCGGGTGAAGAATTCTTTTCGGTAACTCACATCGGACCCAAACATTTACAAATCACGGATACTGTGGGCAAGCGTCAACTCGGGCTGGGATTTACTTCTGGACTGTTTGAATGATCAAAATCGATAACTTGAGACATAGATAGCGATGGTAAACCAAGTAAACTAAATACACATACATGCGCAAAGCTCAATAGTCCAAAGTAATTAAGTAGGTAAAAGAACAGCCAAATAACTAAGTAACAGTGTCCGTTGGCCAAGGTAGTAGTAGCGGCCGTATGAATCGTTTTTGTATACATAATTCCGGCTTCAGCTGGCGAATGTAGATAGCGTCGGGGATGGATAAGAGCTGTTCGCGAAATCCTTGGGTGTAGTGTTCAGGTAGTGAATAAATGACTTTGAAGTCATTCTCTGAAGCTGTGTGGCCACATTCAAGGAGGTGCGACATGATTGAGCTGTTTGAAGACCTCATTTCGCCTTTGTAAAACCATGCCGGGATGTGTTTACGAATCCTCTGAGATAGGCGTCTTGTCGTGCGACCCACATATCGTGCACCACAGGAGCACGAGTACTGATGAACGATCACTGAACGGGTCAACGACGGTAGTCTATCCTTCAAGGGTTTTGTAAGCAACGGCTTGTTGTGAAAAACGACTCTCAGCCGGGCCGCGAAATAAGTTTTCTCGACAGCGTCTTGCAGGCGTCTGGATAACATATCAGTTGCAGAATCGCCCTTAAAGGGTATTAGTATGTAAAGCTCTTTCTTAGCAGCAATGCTCCTAGGTGGCTTTCGATTACGTTCCTTCAAATGTTTCATGATAAATTTATCAGGATAGCCATTTCCCCTAAGGAAGTCGCTGATTCTCTGTAGTTCTTCGTTGACGGTATCCGGTGTACAAATACTGCGCGTCCGGAAGGCGATTCTGCAGCTGATATGTTATCCAGACGCCTGAAAGTCGCTGTCGAGAAAACTTATTTCGCGGCCCGGCTGAGAGTCGTATTTCACAACAAGCCGTTGCTTACAAAACCCTTGAAGGATAGACTACCGTCGTTGACCCGTTCAGTGATCGTTCATCAGTACTCGTGCTCCTGTGGTGCACGATATGTGGGTCGCACGACAAGACGCCTATCTCAGAGGATTCGTAAACACATCCCGGCATGGTTTTACATAGGCGAAATGAGGTCTTCAAACAGCTCAATCATGTCGCACCTCCTTGAATGTGGCCACACAGCTTCAGAGAATGACTTCAAAGTCATTTATTCACTACCTGAACACTACACCCAAGGATTTCGCGAACAGCTCTTATCCATCCCCGACGCTATCTACATTCGCCAGCTGAAGCCGGAATTATGAATACAAAAACGATTCATACGGCCGCTACTACTACCTTGGCCAACGGACACTGTTACTTAGTTATTTGGTTGTTCTTTTACTTACTTAATTACTTTGGACTATTGAGCTTTGCGTATGTATGTGTATTTAGTTTACTTGGTTTACCATCGCTATCTATGTCTCAAGTTATCGATTTTGATCATTCAAACAGTCCAGAAGTAAATCCCAGCCCGAGTTGACGCTTGCCCACAGTATCCGTGATTTGTAAATGTTTGGGTCCGATGTGAGTTACCGAAAAGAATTCTTCACCCGGAACTGATTTCTGATATTGATTCATATTAATAGTTTAGTAACCAAGGTAGTATTTCTAAGCGATTGCTTGCTAATCTATTTTGGTAGTACATAGTTTGCACGATTGCATGGAATTACGTAGGCTGTTTTGACATAGTTGGGAATCGGGTGCAAACTGATTGGCCAGCAAATACAAGCCCGAGTCAACGGAGGCCAACTATTCTGCCAAATATAGACAATCCGTGGGACGGAATTAACTCCCATTGGCTGAGAGCCAAACGCCTCCAAAATTAGTATGTTTCGTTCACCAATAAATAGAACTGACCTGTCGTGTAGTATGGACTCCCTGTTTACCGAGCCTTGGCTTTCTGTATCCCGTCGGTTGGTTTGGCGCGTGACTGAGCAGTCAGGAGGTCGTAGTCTCGCAGACGCAGAATAGCAGCAGTGCAGCAGTAGGAAGGCAGCTTTACAACAGGAAGTATAGCTTAATGGGCGGTGTTTTAGCAAGAAGACAACAAAAAGCAGGAGGTGTATCGGTGCATGATCCAGAGGAAAACAGACTTGACACACAAAATAATCAACATTAACTGTCCGGATTTTACACAGCAAATGAGAAAAGTTTCTGGTTTTCCGCCAGCCAAGAAAGAGCCGCGTCACGCGGGCTCCTATCGATCTACATGATTCGAAAGTCTAGTAGGACCACGAGGCTGAGTTCGCGGTAGCGGCGCTTCAGCCTGGTTTTCACACATAGTTTGAGACTGGGTATCTGGTCGATGGACTGTGTGTAACCGACTTGCTTTTGCACTTAGGCTGTTTTTCAATCGATGGGTCCCTGGACCTAGTCGCAGGGTTATTCGCAACTGTGCGGATAGAGCCGTAACGGCTATAGACGTAACCCGTATTTAACGCAAACGTGTACACCAGGCTGTATAGGAATTGACAACCTAGTGTAGCAATGCTGGTAATGTGCTAAGTGATTGGAACTTCTGCATGTCCCGCAGAGGACAATTTCTGTGCAACATTTAGTTTGATGCAAATTGACCTTCCTAATATCAGCGTCGCCGGCGTTCTTCCGGTAGCCCTGTGATCACAAGTCCTGTAAGTAAATACAGCAATTAAGACAGCAGCTTCCCAATCCGACCAACCCTATTGCATGGCCTGTATGGCATTGTTTATGGATCATTTTATCCGCTCGACAATGCCATTGGCTGCAGGATTGTAAGGTGTAGTTCTATAATGCTTTATGTCATGGATTAGTGGATACAAAATTTTATCCATTGTCAGCGACTGTTTCCCATGTTAGCCCTGAACGAGCTCATAAGTGTTTAAGCTACCACCACATAACCGAAGTAGTCAAATGGTTGCACATATGAACATTTGGTCACTTAGTGCAATAAAGGTGGCTGAAAGTAGCTTTTTCTTATTTGTAGGAGCGGTAGAAAACAGCGCATACCATCAACGTTCATATCAGCCCACAGCTTCATTGGGTAAGCAAGAGGCTGGATCAAACTTTCACCAGCAGAAAACATTTACACAGTTAAGTAGCAAGCGTTGCAGCACCTCACAAATGTCGAACTGCGAGATGATATTCGTGACCAAGAAAAGCATCTTATCGCACGGTTTTTGGACGGAAAGCTACCTGGGTGCGACTCAACTTCACAAGCAATTATGTGCAGGATTTCGAAATATGATTCGAACAGACTGTCATTTAGTTATTCCAAAAAGCGTTGAATACAAATCGGTTTCTGTATGTGCATATCAGGGCACAATTTCAGTCTTGAAGCAAGCGATTCACCGGATAAGATGAATCGGATAACAAATGGCTTCGCAACTATTATAGGAAAGAAATATGAAGCTTGCAAAAGAGACACGAATCACTCCATAATAGAGGTACATGTCAATAGGTCAAATGGTCAAGCTAGTGTAAAATCAGGCATCGAGCGTTTCTGGTCGCCCACATGTGCTGCAGTCCTGTTCTCACAGCCGCTGTTCCACGCTCCCACTTCAGTTCGTCCGCCGATATCTTTAATTACAGCAACACTAATGGCGAACGGCTACCCTCGAAGGTTTATCGAGAAACACAGCCAACCGCGAGGGACAATGGACTTGGTGCACACGGCAGCCAAGAAGAAAGTGTATATCGAGTTACCTTTCAAAGGTGACTTATCCACCCTGAAGACAACTAAGCGTATAATTTCGGCTACACAAGGAAGTGACTTTGCTGCACAATTTGTCGTCATTAACCGTACGCGAAATTTGCCCATACCTCCAACGAAGGAAGCTCAGCCTATTGGGGCCAACTCACAAGGTGTATACCAATTTGTATGTGACTGCGGAAAAAGTTACGTAGGCAGATCTCATAGAACGCTGACTTCCCGAATAAAGGAACATGTACCAAGATGGGTTCAACGTGAATTTGCTCAGATTGCCTACCCTCATGGGATTCCATGTTCACGCAGACCGTCGGCTTCCTCGATAGGCAAACACCTAGTAGACTCGAGTCACCAGAAAGAGCTGGGGTCAGCGTTTATAGTTATGTTACGTCACACTAATCCCCGCTTCCTTCAGTTTGCTGATGCTGTCGCTATAAGCCGGATTGAGTCAGCCCCGTGTGTTCAGAAACAATTCTTTGTCAGCCTAAATATGCCTTGGACGTAGGGGTGGAATTCCCTCATTTGTTTTGCACCTTAAGCTTGTCTGTTTGCACCCACTGTTAGCTATATCTATGCATATGGGTCAATGTTAATGGTACTGAGGAGACAATATGAAATGCATGCATCTATCAGCTTTCGTCTTCTTTCCGTGCTTTTCAAATTGTTGAAGGGAACTAGCTGCTTTAGACATCTTTTTTGTCAGATCGGCTTAAGACAGCCCGTCACCCATACGACAACTCAACCCCGTCCGTTCTGTTCACACAGTGATTAGTCTTCTTAATCTCACGAGCATCACCAATCAACGTTTAGCTTGTTGTTTGTAATTCTCTTCTAATTACCTCGACATTGCCCCAGTCAATCTCGTGTCCTGCGCCTAGCATGTGTACGGCCACCGCTGTATCTCTTAAAAGGGTGCTGTATTTAAGCTCATTTCTCGGTGGAAGCAAAACGATGGAATACCTTAAGCCATAATATGTCATGTTCCAGTCGAGACGGTACTCTTTGAAACAAGGACTTACAATGGGATTACCAATATCTACCGTGTTGGCAAGTCTGGATATGGATGTCATTGAGCAGAACATCGCAAAAACCTTCAGTACTAACCACAAACTGCTGTACAAGCACGTTAATAGCCTCCGAAAGGTGAGGCAAGGATTTCCGCCACTCAAGACGGCCGATGGCCCAACAAGAACGTCTATGGAAGCTTCAAACGCGCTGCAGATGCAATACGCCCCCACGTTTCAAAGGGTCTTGCCACCAAGCGATCTACCAAGCTTTGTCTTCTGCTCCCCAGGACTAACCCACGTCAGTTTTACCGCAGAGGCTGTATTGCAAAAGCTGACCTCTCTACGCAAACACAGCTCGCCGGGTGTCGACGATATTCGTCCTGAGGCATTGGGAGTAGCAGCAAACCAACTGGCAGGACATTTAGCTCAGTTTTTCCAGCACTGCTTAGACCAGAACCAAGTTCCCGCCATGTGGAAGCTTGGAATAATAAGCCCGATTCACAAAGGTGGAAGCAGATCTGATCCCTCCAACTACCGCCCAGTAAGCCTTCTTTCTATACTCTCCAAGGTCATGGAATCCATAGTTGCCGATGCACTGGTGTGCTATCTGGAAAACTGCAACCTCATCACTCCTGAACAGCACGGTTTCCGTCGACAGCGGTCATGTACAACTAATTTACTCATTGCACGCAGTAGTTGGACCGAGGCAGCCGACGCTGGAGAAGGTGTTGATGTGATCTACCTGGATTTTTCCAAGGCTTTCGATCGTCTAGACCATCTTATACTACTATCCAAGCTGCAGCATTACGGGATCAGAGACCCTCTTTTAAGCTGGATCGCCAACTTTCTATCTCAAAGGCAATTAGTGGTCAGAGTTCGGAGCTCTTTATCGGACCCCATACAAGTCGAGTGTGGTGTGCCGCAAGGCTCGGTTCTAGGTCCACGTTTGTTTTTGGTGTTTATTAATGACCTTGCACAGGGAATCACTTCAAACTTCCTAATGTTTGCCGACGATATCAAGATCTGGCGCAGGATCCAGGCGAACGTCGACCAACGTGTGCTCCAAAGTGACTTAGATACAGTGTATCAATGGTCGATCCAAAACTTATTGCATTTCAACGTCAGTAAATGCAAGGTGCTTTCCATCCGACATCAGGGCAGCTACTCCTACCGACTCGGAACGGATGTACTGCAACAATCAACTCTCGAATGTGACTTGGGTGTCCTGATTCAAGATGACTTTGGTTGCTCCAAGCAATTCGAAGAGGCCTCGAAAACCGGGAACGAACACCTCGGGCTGTTGCGACGGGCATTTGGACAAAAAAACAGCTCCATATTTCGACAAATGCTCAGTGCGTTTGTTCGAGCCCATGTAGAATACGCAATTCAAGCCTGGCATCCATGGCTGAAACACGACCTTAATGCACTGGAGCAGCCTCAACGCCGGGCATCTAAGAACGTAACTGGAATGCGCAATCTGTCCTACCAGGAGAGGCTGCGACGGCTAGGATTGTTCAGTGGAAGCTATCACAGGCTATGAGGCGACCTGATTATGACATACTTGATTCTGCGAGACCCACATCATGTGTGCCTCCCTTTACTGCAACTCAGCAGCAATACAAACCTGAGAGGCCACTCATTGAAACTCGCAGAACAATACAGTCGTCTGGAGTGCCGCAGAAATTTCTTTTCCATCCGTGTCTGTCACCCGTGGAATGCTCTCCCAGAATCGGTCTTCTCTGCACCGACACTAACAATATTTAAAAGACGGTTGGACGATGCACTCATCCACTTACACTTTGTTACTTAACACTATGTCTCCATCCTACACCTGGAGTTTACCCCGGAATTATTTGTTGTTAACTGTGGGTGTTGTGAATCTAAGAGGATCGCAGGACTGCAGCGAAGCAAACGATAAGTCCTTATTTTCGTATTTAAAGTGTTAACTATTTTACTATCCTTTTCATCATAATTATTATGCTGATATCCCTACCAACTATCCAACGGGGCTTGTAAAGCAACGCTTCTTAACCCGTATAAATTCATTGTTCATTGTTGTTCATTGAGAGGAGAGCACTGACAAATTCCAGTATTCCGCCAAAATCTTGACTATTCTATGTAGAGAATACATTTGTGATTATGAAGCGGGATATGCAGGATGAGCTTTTAAGCCATCTGAAATCCATTATTCGAAACACAAACTTTACTATGGAACTAGAATCTTGCAGTGGAACATTGCCATTCCTCGATTGCCTAGTTAATAGGAACAATGGACGGTTAGTGACGACTAGCTATCGCAAGCCGACGGATACGGACGAGGTACTCCATTACAGATCGGGTCACACAAAACAAGTCTGTGCCGCTATGGCGTCCTCTCTGTTTCACAGAGCCCTGACTCTGTGTACGGAGGCAGAGGACAGAAAGGCCACTCGTAAGGTGACGGTGAGCAAATTACTAGGTAGTGGATGTCCGAGGCGGTGAGTGAAACGCCAGCTGCAGAAAGCTGTAAATCCACCTCGGCGATGCACAACGGAATGGATTGGACTGTGAGAAGTTCCAATAAAAAGTGAACCTCAGAAGCAATCAGGCGAGTGTTAACCAGGTAGAAAATAAGAGTGTTTTTTTAAAAGTGTCGGACGCTCGGTTTTGCACAGGTGCGTTTGAAGTATCCGCTTTCAAGGGATAGGACGGCAGATTGGGTTTTTAGAATCCGTTGCAAAAACTGTACACGTGTATACAGGTCAAACAGCGAGAGAGCTGTGCACGAGGACAGCAGTAAACCATAGGCTGGTTTTGCGTTCACCGAGAAATGAGCTTAGATACAGCACCCTTCTAAGAGATACAGCGGTGGCTGTTCACACGCTAGACGCAAGACACGATATTGACTGGGACAATGTCGAGGTAATTAAAAGAGCATTACAAGCAACAAGCTAAACGTGGATTGTTGATGCGCGTGAGATTACTAAGACTAATCACTGTGTGAACAGAGCGGACGAGGTGGAGTTATCGAACGGCGTACTGTCTGTCTTAACCTGATATTCATTATGTTGTTAACAGTTGAACGGAACAGAACGCGCACCTGTAGTATGGAACCGATTTTTTAATAACATCCTGCGTTACAGTGGCTACTAAAACCGGAAAGGAAAACCAACGATATAAGGAAATTAAGGCGAAGTCAGTCTCAACCAATCATGTGAGGGACTGTGCTTACGAATCGATACTGAAGTGCGTACATGACGCCTCTTTCTTCCCAGTTCAAGGCTACAGACTCCGAGTTGATACCGAATAATTCGCTTAGGCGTGCGTTTTACACGTCTTATTTGCGGTTGTACCGCAGCCGTTTGTGGTTCCTAGTTTTTTGAATCGGATTCTCCGTTCGTTATTTTGTCAGTAGCAGTCGCTTTTTGATCCCGTTCCTGTGGTTCGTTTAAGCGTGGCCGGATATGGTCAAAATGATGACACTCCGCAGAACCGTCGTCAGCTTTAACTTCGCTTGGTTACTCGTTGAAGAGATGAGTATATTAGGTTGCTAGTTTGTTTGGTGTTCGGAAAATATTGGTGCGGTCTCATTTGTAGTGGCTGACCAAACAATCATTCCGCGGGTGGCTTCCTTGTCGAAACAGTCGGTGTCATTCATTAAGAGAACTGGAGACGATGCTCCTTAGTTTTTAGAGTTTCATGAGTCTGCTTTGAGAAACCTTGCTTAACAGTCTGGAATGCACATACTGCCATTCAATTCGACGCAGGATGGTACAGCGCAGACATAATGTGCTGTATTCCGTTGTCACCCTAGTACTGTTACAACTTTTCACTGGTAAATAAGGTTCTGTTGTCGGTATATACGGTTTCCTGGATATCGAAAATGTCGAATATGGAGCACATGTCGGCAATAGTTGTTGCGGAAGCTGCATGTGGAAGGGGAGCTATTTTCTATCCATTTAGAATGGGCATCAATCAAACGTAGACACAGCAAGCCATTGATTGGCCCATTTTAGTCCGCGTGTACCCGCGGCTAGAGCCTCTCCGGCCAACGCCATGTATGCATCGGTCCAGGAGATATTTGCCTTTAGTAGTTCTGATATTGTACGCACTTTTTCAGCCGCCACTGTATAACCTAGTCAATGTTCGGCCACCAAAAGTAACCGCGTGCCAGCGACTTCATCCTGTTCACTCCAGAGTGTCCGCCAGGCGGCGCATTCAGGAACCGGGGTCGTAGTTCTTCTGGTGAAACTATTCTGCAGTGTGATGCATCTTCATGAGGAGTAGGCACAGCCCTTTGCCACCGGACGGATGACGGGTCTCGTCGTCCAATCGCTTTTGCTTTACGTACCTGCAATCCGCTGGAAGAAATTACTCCCAAATGAAGAGAGAGGCCTTAGCAATTATTTCCGGAGTCAAGCCTTTCCACCAGTACGCCGGCTCGCATCGAAATGCATGAGAAACGGGAAGGCGCTGAGCGCCATTTTTGCATCTGTGAAAGCTTTCCTTTGATCCGGACCCCAATTCCAGGGCTTCCCTTTGTGCAACTGTTCGTACAAGGTGCAAATACTGTTGAGGCTTTAGGTAAGAAGCTATGCTTTTGAGAAAACATCCCAAAAATCGCTAGGAGTTCGGTTTCATTCTTAGCTTCAGAAACGACATGGATGGGCTTTGCTTTGTCTTCTAAAAATTGTAATCTGTTTTTATCGAGGCCGTAGGCAAGGTAACGAGCATATTCTGAGAAAAAGGTACTCTTAGACTTTTCAGTTTGTGTCCACTCTGTTGCAGACGTACGAGCACAGTGGATAGCATTTGTAAATGTTCAGAATCTTTTGGTCCTGTAATTATAATGGTGTCAAGACAGGCCCAGCTAAATGGAATATCTTTGATCAGGTTATCAATGATCATCTGGAATATCGCTGGGGCCGAACTGATTCCGTAGGACAAGTGTTTGTACTGGAGTAGACACATGTGTGCACTTATCGTAGTGCATAAACGAGAGGACTCGTCTAACTCAATTTATAAGTACGCGTGACTGAGGTCGACCTGTGTAAATGTTTGTCCGCCTTCCAGCGTAGCATACAGATCCTCTATCCGAGGTAAGGGATACTTTTCCAGAATTAAACAACTATTAACGGTTAGTTTATAGTCACCACAAATACGCACAGAACCATCCGGTTCCAGGACTGGAACTATTGGAGCTTCCTACTCACTGTATTGGACCGGCTTGATTGTTCCTGCTGCTTGCAATCGCTTTATCTCGTCTTCCAACTTTGATCTCAGGGAATAAGATAGGGTACGTGCCCTAAAAATCGGTGCCGAATTCCCGGTCGTAATTTATTACCAGCCTGATAACTGTGCAATTTTCCTAATGTCTTATCAAAACATCAGAATAGTTGTTGATCAGATCCTCCAAGCGCTGGTTAATTGACATTAACTTCACTGTCTCCAGCGTGGCCGGAAGGCATTCAATCCAGCCAAACAATCAATCACCACAACATATGCCCGTAAGATTCCCTTCTCCAAATGGTAATTTACGTGAACCGTGCATTTGCCCAGAACTGGTATCGGCTGCCCAGTGTGCGTACGCAAAGCTGATTCACAGGGGGATAACTTGGGTAATCTTCTGACTGAGGCACCACTGATGATGGTAACTGAGGCACCGGTCGCAACTGCCATTTTAACCAATTAGCCTTCTATTTTCAGTTGCACAGCGTAGGGTAGCTGAAGACTGCGGATGCTCGAGGTTGCGTTCCAGATCGTGTTTAGCTGGTCTTCTTCGTCTAAAGACTGGACAACAGCCTTCTTGGAAAAACGGGCTGTGGCGGCTTTACAACCTTGAGATCGGCAACTCGGGCCGTGCACTAATTTTCCATAATAATGTAAAATACTCTGTTTATGACGACATTCCTCGGCTGATAAGTGCTAACTTCCGCATCGGTGAAAGGTCAAAGACAATACGGACGGACTTGGGGTAACATCATTTCGGTTGACTGCTCGAATTGTGTCTGTATGAGGTTGCGAAGAAAAAGCTGCTAACTGTTTTTGGACATTC
>CALYDF020000948.1:0-18747 GCA_944474145.2 Dicrocoelium dendriticum | reverse complement strand
CCTATGCAGTGGATAAATGACCACATTGTATTTTGTCACCCAAAGCGGAAGCTCGCGAGCCATTGATCAAAATGGGAGATGGTTAAAAATATTTTGCAATCTGACTAAAGATGCAGCGGTCGATCAATGGAACATTTGGCAATGTCATCTGCGTACTTCAGAAGGGTTGCCTCCCCTGAAACCATTATTCAGCTCACAGAGCTGGAAAATAGA
Organism: Dicrocoelium dendriticum; assembly: GCA_944474145.2. Taxonomy (NCBI): domain Eukaryota; kingdom Metazoa; phylum Platyhelminthes; class Trematoda; order Plagiorchiida; family Dicrocoeliidae; genus Dicrocoelium; species Dicrocoelium dendriticum. The sequence continues at coordinate 18,534 of CALYDF020000948.1, read as the reverse complement.
ACCAGTGAGAGAATAGCTCCTTGAAGAGCCCTAATGTTTGTGATTAGGGGCGAGGAGTTTCTGCCTCCGAACCGAGTAACCTGAAATCGACTGGGAACATCCTCATCACAAGGACGGCAGACGGATGTACTTCAGCACAGAATAGATCTTGCAACAGCAATTCGCGGTCGGCACAGCTGAGTGCGTTACTGCAGTGCAAAAAGTCAAACTCGGGGAGAAATGTTTCTATGGTCCAAATACGAGAGAACCGAGTGCACAGGACATGTTACTCTGTCGGGCTAATCTCAAGCTGAGTTTGGCAACGAAAAAAGACACATTTGAATGCTGGTGTGGCAGCATTTCCCTTAGAAGAATTGTTTTGAACAACTTCAAGTTGATCGATGTATACGCGTTTGATCGATACTTACCTGAGCCCTACTGTGCTATCGGTGTGATATTGACACTACTTCAGCGCCCGGCACGTTTACGTTGTTATGTACATAATGTGTGTAAATTAGCTGTGTGTTTGGTTTGGAAGTCAGCACCTTCTTTGACGGCAGCGGGAAACAATCTGTCTGGACCATTTGATTTTCCTGAGTAAGGCTGTTAGTTTTACTTGTGTGAAGAGTTCTTCTTGGCTGGGAAGTTGGAGCTGCAGGCAATTTGCACTGGGAAAACGAGGATCCAGAGATCGATCTTATGTAGCAGGTATAGAGCTCAAGGTTAAGTTTCTCCACATCTACGTCCGAGGTTAATGCACGTCGAGTAATCCCGCTTATTTAATGTTACGTCATCCAGCTAATATTCCCATGTACGGTTTGAACGCACAACTTCTTGTGACGTTGCAGCGGCTCCCGGAAAAGAACACATAGTAACTTTAATGAGGCGCTTTCTTTTAGTCTGCGTAGCTGCTTCAACTGGTGGAAGCAAATGCACCTCTCTGCATGGATGAGCAGAGTTTCGCATGGACAACAAAATCAAAATAAAAGTTCAACTAACCTGTCCACTGATAGCAATACTTAGATACATCGCCGTCAAAAAATAAATAGAAGTCGGTGCATGAGACAATTCATTGCAGATACTCAAGATTCTGTTAGGAACACTGCTCCTACCAGAACTTGTGGTCCTGCCAATGATCAGCTCTCCGGACACAGTTTATTTTTCGATCTGAGCTGACTAACGGCACCCAGTTCCACACAGAGAACAGCCTTACGTTGTTAACAAGTAACACCTTTGCTGTTGTGCAGTCAACTACGATGTTCTGTAACCAAAGGATTTTGAGAAAATACGTGTCAAATCGTTTAAAATCACCAGTGTAAATACATAGTGTACAATATGTGTATTCTGTTGCAGCCACAGTAAACTCATTGAAAAAGGGCTCTGGTTTAACAATTTCAAAAGAAGTGGAGGAACTATATGTTAGTCAGTAAGATTGTGCAGTACGCACTGACGCAACTTGGCTTGAACTTCCCAAATAGGTAACTAATTAGTTGAGAAGAAAATTAATTCAAATCGTTTGTAGGTAAGCCCGTGGAAGTGTTGGTGTACATGATTACTTCACCGCCGCGGTTGCGGAAGATATAAGGGCCGTTAACCTATTGACATTTGAACCCTTCGCCCGATTCGAGTGCGTCATCCACCTCCTCATGAAGCCAGGTCCCTTGTGGCAACATGATGCAAAACTGCGATTAGTATCGCAAGATGATGGCACATTAGGTCATCAATTTTCGCTAAAAGCGAACGCAGCTTTAAGCTAAGGGCATGCTCATGCTTTCTAGCCTTTTCTTCCAAAGAGCATCCTTTCACCCATTGCGATGTTCTCTTGCATAAGTACTGAGCTTCTTGTACATGATTTACAATTTATTTCGCATGACGTAGTTTTTGGAAAACACCTAAGCTGTTAGCGCGGAAACGCGTAGCGATTTCAACATATCGCGCGTATACTTCGACATGCTAAGAATGGCAGCCGGATAAAACGAAGTTGCAATGATTGTTGATATAAAGCCAGGGCGATGTGTTACATATTCCACAGAACGAAATCCTAGGGCACGGCTAAATTTGAAGAACCCGCACCAAACTCGGTCACATATAGGTTAGACAGCCACCTACACATCAAAGAAGTACCAGACAGTCGATCCGTCCCGTCGTGGCACATCCGTAGTGGGCACAATTTCCGACTTCGTCTTTGGCAGAGCCCGTGAAGCGTGTGCTTTGAAACCATTCACCTGCAGAACTGCGATATGAATGTCAGGAGTAGACCTCCATGTCGGATTGCCATATGAGATACCGCTGCGTTCATCTTTCTCCGTAATGCATACCGCTAATGAGCATAGATCATGGATTGCTGTTGGAGCCTAAACGTAAGCACATAATTACATGCTCGGCAGGTCGAAATGTGGTCCGTCAAAGTGAACCTGTTAGTGCCAATTATAGTTTCACTATATTATCAACAGATTATTGCTGGTCTACAAGACATATCGTTAGTTAGAGCGACGCTTCCTTGACAAAATTGGCTCCGCAGTTTCCGATCACTTTAGTGTGTACCGCTGATTTTAAAATAATAGGATTTGAGAATCACGGAGAATTAGGGAGAGGGAGTGGTAGGACTCATACTTAAACAGACTTGGAAAATGGCTGTTTCAACAGAATTGAATGCCTGTGCAGAGTTTCGTCTTAGAACAGACACTGCAGTCATTGAGCTTTGTGTATGTGTTTAACGGTCACTGCTCAATACGAAACTGATCTAGCATACATTTTTTCAAGAGTCCGTCTTGGGACCTCAACTATTCACGATTGTTCCTGCTAAGGTACTCGTTTCAGTGACGTTTAGTTTCACCTGTCGTGTAAATTATTAGTGTGTTAATAGCAACGAATAAAATGCCAACTCGTTCCAGTGAGTTTGGAAGGCAATTATTAACGGTTCACAGGAAGTTCATGTATTCTCTCTATTGTGCAGTTTATATGCCTTTGGGAAAATGTGTTCCCGAAACCTTGGGAGAATCGTGAACTCGATAAGTGACACCGGATGAAACCGGCTGCCCGAATCAAAAAACGCTCTGACACGTCGTTCCCTTGTGGAGTGCTCTAAATCAGCTTGCCCTCTATCTCTTGAAGCAGATAACAACAGCGTACGAATGGAATCTATTATCAACGATTTCCTAAAGTGTGGGACTATGGTATCTGGAATCTGTAGCGTAGCTGACTATTATGGAAGTTGATAGATTTTCGCTTGAATTTAGACGTTTATAAAGCAAAATGGACACAATATGTTCGAACCATCATATAAGCAGGCTTTAAACAAGTAATAAAAGGTATGACAACTGGACGATATTCAGACCACGTAGTAGTCATGCTACTATAGCTCAAGTATGTAGGCTGCGAGTGCTAGTGTAACCGCCTACGACTAAGGAGGGACCATTAGGGCCTTGCAATTTATAATCCACACACCACATATCAAATGTAAACCTCAACCATTGAGGCCGGGAAGCTTGTGCGTGAGAGCCAAGCAGCGTCAACGGAGCCGGCCCACACTCCTTTAACCTACAGAGTAGCAGCATTTCCCTCGCCCTAGGGAGTTATGCATAATAGACATGCACAAGGCGCTTGCTAGACAGCAGTTTGCTCCACACCGGATGGAACCCGTCCTTCAGCCCATCAAGACCACGAGGACTGTGCTCTCTGTTCCCCAGTGAAGATACCCAATCTCATGGAGCCAGTAATCGAGGTGTAGTGTGTAACAAATGTAAGCAACTTGTCAACATTGTTTACAAGCGCAGCAAGACCGGGGAATTCAAGCATATCATGTCATATATGGACGGCCTTGGGCACCTTACTCATCAGCAAGACGGCTTTCACCAGAAGCGGTCGTGAGCAACCGAACCATTGTTAACAAGTGACAGCTACACCGAAACGGTGGATGATGACGCATTAGCTGTTGTGGCTTACCTTGATTTCTCTGTGACATTCGACCGGATGGAGCATCGTAGCCTTCTCGCCAAACATCAAATAGGTGGCACTGTGGACCCTCTCTTTGGGTGGATCAGCAATTGTCTCCAGCATAGTCGTCTGGAAGTAAGAGTACGTAAATCCATGTCAGACCCAAATCATGTTCAATGCGGTGTGTCACAGGTTTCGCTAGTTCGGCCCCGTCTGTTCTTGGTCTTCATAAACGATCGGGTGAGCCAAAGTAAGTCAAGCTGTTTACTGTACGCCGGCGAAACCAAAGTTTAGCGAGTGACCGGAGCACGAAATACCGTTTCCACCATCAAATCGACCTTCACAAGCTTTATTAATGGTCAGTCCAAATTCGCCCTTTATACAGTGGGGTCGAGTGTCGAGTACTCCATTTACGACATGGAATGGTTCACACCAATAAGCTGGGAGACCATAAGCTGTAAAATTGTTCTCGCTAAAAGAAGCCCGGGTGCTGGTCCAGGAAGATTTGGCTGCACGGTGCCGTCCTAAACGGCATTGAAGAATGGGATACAAATCCTGCGACATCTACGGTGAGTTTTCGGGCATTTCGAAACGTCGATTGTCCACCGAATTCTTACCGTTTACATACGCCATCATTTCGAATATGAAATTCAAGCATGGCACTCATCGCTAAAGCGGGATCTCACAGACTTAATGGTTCCGCAATGTAGGGCCACCAAAATTGTAAGAGGCTGCCTCACTTCTCATACGAACAGCGCCTCGTATTGCTTTGCATTTTCAGCGGACATTGTCGCCCTTTACTTGGTGACCTAATCAGGAGTTGCCAAATTTTAATCAAATATCACAAATCACCATCACCTGTTGAAGCTGAGTCACAACTACCAACTGAGAGATCATCATCTGAAATTGGCGAAACATAATAGTCGGTTGGAATGTTAAAGAAAGTGCTCGCTGCGTGTTTACCACAAGTGGAGTACCCTCTCAGAAGCTGTTAGTTCAGCCCACATATTAGCGGTGTTCAAAGCACGTGTCGATGCACACTGGCCGTACTACACTATAGTAGGTAACTCAAACGACACATACAAACACAGGAAACAAATACGACCAACTCACCTTCAATTTTTTCTCAGAAACCACAACGATAACCTTGGATAATACATAAAACTAAGTGTGAACTGCACAGATGGGAACACTGTAACCGGCAAGTATGCAATTAGCGGTTTTTCACCATCTCATATTGATGTTTTTGCCTTCATTTTACTCACTCCTAACTGGTCATCCGGCAGAACATGTCTAACGTCGGCTTTTTCTCTCCGCAATATACCATTGACGATTGACCAAGGAACGCAACATGCATGCACACGTATTGTCCAAATGCTTAATGGCCGCGAACTGCAATGCTTTCAGGCGGATGTCGTCAGCGCCCAGAGAGCTATGGTCGTGCGATGACACCAACATACTTAGCCCACTTACTGGGTTGAAAATAACGTGTGTCAGGCCGGAATCTATAAAGTGGATGCCGGCACGTGACAAGGACAGGGTGTGTGTCTGAAAATCGAGGCGTAAATTAGTCGTAGGTCATTGGCTGCTTCCTTCGTCCTCTGTACCCTACCGCATGCTTTGAAAACTAATAGGACGCCATGCTTTTGTTAGCGAAGTCAGTTGATATTCCTATACAGTTGTTCGTCGTTTTGGGAAACATTTACCCAGGCACTGGTGCTAAGTTAATTTGTCCCCAGGGACAAGTCTGATGCAGTGGTTGCGGTGGGTCAGTAAAATTGCCCAACTCGTTGAACCGGAGTAAGGCTTGCGGGTACGATATGCTGTACCTGCTATCTTCATGAAACTTTTGTCTAGCTTCAGAAAATTGATGGCACCTTTGCGGAACGGAGGGGCATGGTTCCTTATGATTTGTTGACTTCGGCACCGAGTCTCACAACAAACTCTGTCATACCGTTGTCAAGGAGACTGCTGTTTCAAAACTCCTAAGCTGATGCCTCGATGAATTCTTTCACGAGGTGATAGCATGTGATCGTGTGATTTAATGCCAAGTGGTTAGACGGGGATACTCCGCCTACCAAACAAAGTTAACTTTTGTTACTACATGGTCATTGAGACCTAATGGATTGTCCATCAATAACTTGTCAACCACTAGCTCCTCATTTGTGAGTACAAGGTCCAAAATGGACGGTTTGTTTGCTGTCCTGAATCGAGTGAGAGAGGCGACGTGATCATACAAGGGAATATTATCAGTAAATCCATGCAGCTCAGGTTTGAACTGATCATTGGAAGATGCCGATACCTCCTGATTGTGGATACTGAACTAACCGACGACGAGAAAGTGGTCTGCACCCAGGGCGTGTTAACCGAATCAAACATGTATCAAGCTGAAATCCATTTCCGAATTTGACGTTGTAAGGCGGCAAACCACAGCTACGAGATATGCATTGTGCCATGGTCGGAGACTGCACCAGATGGAGTCGGTAACATTAGTTTACGGATCATGTGCTATTGCACGTCGGATTTGCCTGCGGTTGTAGGTAAAAACCCAAATTCCTCTACTTGGACTTCGTTACGCACAAGTGACATTCCCGCTATCTCAACCACAGCACCAGCAACTTCTTGATGTTAACGTGCTTCAACATTGGAAAAGCGGTTCAAAGAATTCGCGACCTGACGTACCCGAGGTTTGGTAAGTGCACTGAGAAGATCTTGGGGGTTAGTGTACATACACGAAAATCTCCCAGATTTCAGCAATATGTCAGAGACTTCAAATTCAAAGTGGAGTTTCGCCGAACTGTGAGTGGCGGGCGACTGATTGCTTTTTCTGAGGGCACTTGGCGACTAGTTCAAAGTCTTATTCATCGGCTGCATAATTAATCCCAAATTTAACTTTCCATAAACAGCGTATGGCAAATGCTAACTCATTCGATTGGACACACTGTTGACGCACTGTTCCATTATAGCTTCAATTGCATTTGATTCCTATGGTGACATAGCGTCTCTGAAGGGCATATCGCTCGCTGCATGCAAAATAATTTTTGATCGCAACCTGCAACGAAACACGCACCAGATTTTCGATATCCGTGCCATCAATGTTTTGGCTGTAGAGCAAACTTCAACATCTTACGCTAACAGAGGATCGAAGGACCACGAAGATATGCGGTGCGCACTTGGCACGATTTCGAACTGGTCAGTTCAAAATGCCTTACCATTCAATGTAGACAAATGTCGTCTTGTTCACTTGCGCTTACATCTCTTGGCTCAGGTCACACAGACTGAAGATCACCTCCCAGGAACGTGATTTTGGTGTGCTAGCACAGATTGATCATAAACGTTTTAAACTGCCTGAAGCAGTCGCATAGTGAATCAACCAGCAGATCTGTAAAATACGAAGGACATTTAGGATGCTCAACTTAGCAAACTTTCCAATGATGCACAACTCTTAGCTGCGCGCCCACATTGAATGGGCTATCCAAGCATGTCAACCATGGTTGAAGCGCGACCTGGAGATTTTAGATGCAACGAAAGGTAAGACAGAAAATAAATGACAAGAGCCCGCACAATCACATTTCACAGCGAATGCTGAAATTACTGAGAGTTTTCACTAGATGCTACCGAAAAGGGGCGAGCCGATCGCATATCAGTGCACCAGATATTGTTTGATCCCAATACGTTTGCCTTCTTAAGCGAAAACATAGCCACAACACCGATCACGGAGGTAAGTATTTGGAGCTGAGTGAACAATATAGCCATTTAGAAAGTCGACGCAAGTACACTTTTCTTTGGGCTTGGTAACTGTGGAACTCACCCAAATTAACTTTCATCCATGTCTACCTGAAAATTTTCAAACAAACTGATGGATTTTGCTCTCAGCTCCCATTACTTCGCTACTTAAACTGCGCTAGTGTGGATTACATTAGTCATGCCATTCTACCGCATTTATCTATTCGTTGGACCCAAGGAGGCGACACAAAATTGAGCGACGCTAGTGTAATTTACTCCTGTTTTATGTAAACGACCGACGCACACGGTGTTCATCCGTATGCTTGCATACGCACTTACTTAAAGCCAACGTTAGATTTCAACCCATTTTTTTCGGTAGACGTTGGTATATGATACACAAACAATTGATTTTATGGTATTCAGCCTAAACATCCAATGGGAATTGTCAAGAAATTGCTTTTTTAGCTGGTAATAAGCCAATTTTTATCAATCGTTCAAAATGGACCCAGCGGATTCGTTGACATATATTTTGCATCAGAGCTTCTCTGGTTGTGGTGACGGTAAATGTTGTTTCATTTAACATTCCTTATGTTGTGTTACCTCTGCTACCGGATAAAATGCACCATGTAATTGGCACTAAAAATTCGTTTCTCCTTCCTCTATTTCTAAGCAAGGATTTGATTTTGATTTGCGCTATTCCAGATTCTATAAGTACTACGAAGCTAAAAGCTGTTTAAAATGCTAGTTCTTCACTGACAGTGAGTGGCCAACTCAAACTTAAGGCAACAGTTATTAAATAACTTGGAGTGGTTTTTTCCAAAATACTATCTCAATTTACCCATGCTGCCGAAACCTTTCACAACGTTAGAACGTTCTTCATTTACGACCTCATAAGTAAAAGATTTCCGGCACTTTGTGACATGCTTTTTAAACTTATGATCGCATGCATTCTGCTTCGCTGGTCTTACTGTTCGTTAGGAATTTTACTTCGGCTGCTCAGAAAGCAATACACGTTGTTTGTGAGATCGTCTAATCTTATCACCGGATATCCTTGATGACTTTATTGTCAACACACTTCATGGTTTTCTATCGAAAGCGCTATCCCTTTCTTCTATAAGACCAAAATTTTAGTCTCACTTTCTCATACTTCAGCTTACCACAGTCCTATCCGCCCACACTTATCAACGTTGTTTGTGGACCAAACAAAATCAGCTGTATGATGCGCTTTTGTTTGCTTGAACGATGCGCTAACACATTTTGCTTCCAACACATCATTCGCCTTTGTTCATTAAATTATACGGATTGCTCCATTCGCAGTGATAATATAAACTGCTGAAAATGTACCTGTCCGGGTTCTTAATAACCATGTTTCCTGAGAATTTCGGTTGGTGATCTTCGGATTTGTACCATGGTTGGCTTCAACAGCTTTCGAATTTGCCAGTCATTGTGGCTTACGTAGAAGAGCCACAGGAAGCCTGCGCCTGCAGAGTGACCATGGGTGGCTTGCGCTGTACCAACCACAGCTCCAAAACACACCCCTTATCAAATGTAAACCCGACGGAACAAGACAGGTAGACAAGTGGATTGGAGCCACGTTTCATCAACGGATCTGTACCAGGGGTTCAGTGGTTAGAGAGAAGAAGAAATAGTTGAGTGCGTTAACTGCTTAGTCCGCGTGTTGGCGTTATATTCCATAATTCGGAAGATGCAAGCAAATAAAGCCAGAGTTTATCTCCGGTATTGTTGAACAATTGCAAAATACGCTTCTCAGATAAACTAAACTAGTAGACGCACACACACAGGTCACCGTCTGAGAAGCAATCCACGAATGATCATCCGTGGACGCTATCGCAGTAAGAATGTCTGTGGCGGTACATGCGGCATTCGTGCAAGCGGGCCAGGATGCCGGGGTGAACGTGGCAGCCGGAGTACGTCCATCGGTGAACGTAGAGCTTAAGAAAGACATGGTGAGTCACCGAAACACAGCGAGACAACGGCTAACATCACATGAGATCAAATGGATTAGGCCGGAGGCCTGACTGTAACTGGGGCGCAAGCGTGTGGCCAAGACTGATGAAGGCGACACCAAGACGGGAAAATGTCCTGACGGGGCTTGACGGACATATGAATGGAATGAGGCGTTTCACTACTATTCCAGCGGCTGTTGGTTGGTAACCCAAATGACCGGACAAAATCGTGTAGCGTGTTGCGGACACGAAGACGCTAGTGTACAAACAGTGCAAATGGTGAAATTAGAATATTTTGTTAGCAGGTAGAAAACTGCGAAAATTCTCGCCTAAATAATTGTACCAAATGCATTAAGACATCCAGTAACCTGCTGATGGATCCATTGCATCCTAAATTTGAGAGTACGAAGGAGTGCACTACTGAGTTGATTTCCGGAGTCATTGGTTTGGCCTCCAAAGATTGAAATTTTGCGGGGACCTATCTATGTCAACGGTACCAGATAATATTAAGTAGCCTTCCGGCACCGCGTGTATCCCTGGTATACCATGCGCGCTGCCACATTAGGTACGGTTAGCAATGTGGACAGCAGCTGGCTGCTTTGTTAGAAGAACCATTGTTTGGTAGTGCAAGAACGGTTTGGTGATGACGGTGTCGAGTTGCTTGGATAAGTTAGAGTCAGATTGAAAGGAACAACGTTGAAGCGTTATGGTGGTGTATTTTGTTACTCGGTAACGCCGTACGCACTGAATTAGACATTGTAAGGTATATTAATCTCTTGTTGTGTGGTTATTTGCGATGAACATCACCAGGCCGTCTTCTGAAATTTTCTTTACTACATTTGATTACGATTTTGCGCAACCGAGTGGGATCAAAGAGCACAGATTTGATCGTGCAATCTCGACACCATGCGCAGTTCATGAAACAGAAATTACTGCTGTTGTACACTCCGTGCATTTTACGGTATCCAGTGCAACGATGCTTTGGATTGTCTCATTCACTATGTAGGAGATTAATTTGAGTTCCCCAACGTGGACGGCTCATCAACTCATAACCATAATCCAAACCGTCATCCGTAACTAGGGATAGGATTTTTCAATCAGACTAGATACCTATCCTCCATAATTTGATGTAATTGGAGGCAAGTATAACCATTGTCGGCTGAAGTTAATACTGCCGGTAAACGTTTTGTCTGACGAGCAGATACTGATAACTGGATAGGTGGAAATATAACTCTGCGCGACACCATTGCAGTATAATCAAAAATGTTATAAAATTATCTGCCATCTTTGATAATCTAATCGTCCGTCAAGTTCATATGCAGCATTTTATATTGTCTGACTCAGAGTTCTCCTAAGGTCACAAATGTGTAATCTCGTTACTATTGTACCATCGTTCTCTAAATCGAATGTCGGTGAAATGAACATCCAGGAATGTTTTGAAGTTCCGGCACAGACTTGTCCTCTACGACCTGCTCTGGAGGATAGTTCAAAAAATTTTACTGCTCTCCGTGCAAAGCACATGAGTTGGGTCAATCGTTTAATATCTGCTACCACAAGCATGTACCGGTGTCCGCGTGTGCAGCTTGGTGCTGGCAATTGAGGCTCCGACCTATACATGGGGAGGCACCGAGATGGAATGCTCGGCAGATCATGATGAAATGAACTCGCACAGAAAGAGAGGAGAAGGCGCAGAGTCGTAGCTTCTCGCGCTAATGTGGGTACGGTTATTCTCTGAAATCTGAAATGAACCTGTTGGCGACGTGTTGGACCCGTTTGGGAATCTCTGCCTTGGCTCGATTGACTGGACAGTAGGCACATTAGCATTAGTCGAGTATTGGTTCTTTGACGGAAAAGAAGTGGCAAGTTGGCGACCACTTCAGACCAATTACAAAATCCGCGTTTGAACGCGCGAGGCGTGCGCAATCCGTTACAATTCAGCCTGTTCGTGTTGTTAACCTACTTGACATCGTTGCGCGAGAAAACTCTTGAGTATTTCAGCCTTCACCACTTTTTCCCAGGCTCATAAATATCGACTTACTTGGTTTGACCGGAAGGCGGGCTTCTGCCGATGTCCTGAAGAGGCCGCTGATGTTCTGCTGAAGTAGGCTGTAGTGGTCGGTGGTGCATTTCACTCTCCAAGTATTCAGGTCCTGTGTGAACACGGCGACCGAAACAGTTGAGTTAGGTGGAAGATGTAGATTAGGTTTAGTGTGGGTGTCAGCACCGTACCTATGAGTGTTACGCTACTTGTAGAAGGATACCAGTCCATTAGATGGCCCTCGATCTGTGCCCTCCAGTATCGTTTAGCGAGAATTCGTGGATCCACTGCAGCAGTAATCCGCCAACACCGTGCACTCCAAGCTGATTGAGCAGGAGCCCATGTTTTACCTCGTCATAAGCTTTGGTGAACTCGGCGTACGTGACTTCTACAAACTTCTCCTGTTGCTCTGTTTTGAAATCTGATTTTGCCCGACCGATAGCAATGCACACTACGGCGCGTTTTGTCCGTCTTTGATCTAATCGGGTGGGGAGAACAGGCCTCGAACAAGGAGCCTTTTGACTACCCGCCGAAAGCTCTACCGCGTTGGCTACCGAGTCATGATCCCATCCATAAAGATCGAAACGTCTCGTGAAGTGCAGTGTTTTCGGGTAATCAAAACCTAATTTCCATCTGCTTTAGCTACGGCACTGGTGATTGAATTACTAAGGATAAATACAATAGGGATCGCAATTCATATCGAGATTGCGCGTCGCAATCCATCCACAACGTAATCATCCAATCATATTTTACTGCCTTCATTAAAGCCAAGACAGCATTATTCTGTCCAGGAGCATTGTGGAAATAGTAAGGTTAGGTTACGGCCATAATTTTCTAGACGTTATTCTCCACGTAAGCGATCAGAGGTGCAAAACGTTTGCCTACTCAAAGAGATTTCCAGGGAAAAGTGTCGATGTTGCGAGGATAAAGATGATTAACTTCTTCTAGCAAATTTAATATTATACTTTCATTACATCAGCTAGATGTTCAGCAATAAAATTGGCAACATTCCACGATCAGCAACGTTTCCTCTCTTTACCTTAACGACCGTTGTGCAAGCAAAATATCAATTTATTGTCATCGTTTTGTTAGATGACAATTAAGCGAAGTCAAAACACGAACGTGCTTTATGCGTCCATAACAGGTGAATATTCAGCCATAACACATACCTTAACCTGCATGATGTAAATGAAAATCAGTAAATGTGTTCTGATGATTAAAAAAGCGCAATACCGCCGTAGCATAATCTTTTTTTTTAATTCTTGGAAACGTTTTTTTAGCAAAAGTCGCGCTATGTAACGGATAACTGACGAACCTTAAGCTTGTATTCGGACATAGATGAATTTGTACTTATGTCTGGTTGCCGATGATGACACCCAATTCGATAACACGCAATGGAGGAGGCGACTGGTGCCGACAAGTATTGTTGTTGCTAGTCTTTTGTAAAAAGCAACATGAGTGGATACAGTTTTATCAACGAAGGTCAGCCTTCATACACCGCTGCATCGCAGATAGTCTATTGTCGAAGTACACGAATAATGACTAGGCGAAGTGAAATCATGGGGGCCAGAGGAGACTCGCAGGTATGAGGCGTAAAAAGATATCCTCCGGAGTTTGTGAACATTTCTTATATATGGTGGACAAATATGCATCGTAAATAAGCATGGTAATCACGCGTTCCACCGATGGAATACTCTCAAGAGCGATGTTGTGTTCTGGGTTGAGTGCGTTACTGAAGTGCATGTCAAACTCGGAGCAACGCGCTCACCTCCCCAGACTAACGCACTGAATCTTGGCATCCTGCCAATGAGAACACACTTAAGGTCAGAGGATTGGCTCTGAGCGGCTGGTGAATCGCCCAGGGTTTTGCAAAATTATGGACTTTCTTTGAATAGTCTTGGACCTTCTTTGCAAAATTTTGGACCTTTTATGCAACTTGGCTGGGAATGCTTTAGAATACATGTTCTCAAGTGTCCGTCCTGGAGCCTCAACTATTCACCATTGTCCCTGCTAAGGTAGTTCTTTCAGTGATATTTACTTCCACCTGTCGTGTAAATAAGTAGCATGTGAGTAACAAAGGTTAAAATCCCAACGTATTCCAGTGACTTTGGAAAGCAATTATTAACGGTCCACAAAAATTCATGTATTCTGTCTATTCTGCAGTGTATTGGTCTAGTGAGGAGACATGTTGCCGATACCTTGGGAGATCCTTGAACTCGATGAGTGAATCCGGACGAAACTGGCTTCCCTAATCAACAAACGCTCTGATACGCCGTTCGCATGTGGAGTGCTCTAAATTAGCTTGCTCTCTAAAACTTGAAGCAGATACTTACAGCGTACGAGTGGAATCCATTATCAACGACTTCCTAAAGTGTTGGACTATGGTATCTGGACTCTGTAAGGAAGCTGAATATTATGGAAGTTTCCAAATACCTGCGCTAATACTATAACATATCATCCATGGTATGAAAGTCTCCACGGTGAGAGCGAAGAGCAGAAACCAAACCGTATTAGCCTTCAACTCCTAAAAACAAATAACTAAGTCGAGATATATGTCCAGCAGATGGAGCTGCCTGCCCACTACAAACTTTTACAGGCAACTTCACAAATAGCGCTAACACCTTGAACTGTTACAAAGACTACATTAACGTGTTGTGTATTCAAGTTCATGCGGGCGTCTATTCATCCTCTCCATGAGAGGTTACATGCACGGATATTAAGTGACACTCTCATTGGTCATGGGACATTAGCCTATGGGACTACCCAGATGTAAGCACAGAGCTAGGTATATGCGTTCATGGGAAACAGGTGGGGTGACACATTGGTGTGAACGTAAGGCACCCAGGGATGAGAGTGTTAGTGCTATAATTCGCCAACAGTACTTCTGACTGCAGCTGGTCAACCCAGGATGAGATATTTGCATGTTTTCGACAACACTAGTCTAACAGCTTTTCGTCGGGCAAAAGTTATCAGTGGTTCGTATTCTGACCCGGACGGTAGCCGGTGTCCCTGTGTCAAAATTCCAACGCTTGTGCTAGCAGTCCGTAAATTAGCGAGCGAAAAATGTGTCCTCTGTCCAAGGTGCGCAATACCCGTGTCACATTTTGGCTCCAGGTTAGTATTGCGTCTGGTTGAAACAATAGGACGAAAGAAGAAAATAGTAATAACAATAACAATACAACACATAAAATTATTCACAATAATAATAATACCAAGAATGAGAATGATTGGCCTGTTTCTCCCAATTGAAAAGCTGTGGCAATCATTGGTGCTTAACCTACACGCACAGGTCCTGTCCTGCTCTTATATGAGCAATATCATGTTATCTTCTTATATTTGTCTACATCTCTGACAAGGCATTCACCCCATAGGTCTGTCTTATGCGTAGGTAGGAGGCAAACTTGCACTTTGAGTATGTTGTAGACACTGAGGACTAATTTCATTGCATGTATTGATGACAATCTACCGATTAGACGTTACTTGGGCATTCATTGAATAGGTGTGCAAATGATCTTCCCCAGCAAAAGGGACACAATGGTGTCCAGGTAGTGGCAGCTTCCCAACTTACTGCGAAGGGCTTGCCCAGTCTCACACGAGCTGATGGTGAACAGAAACCAATTCCCAGCAAAGCATACAAGGTGAGACGAAAGTTAGACCACAAATTTGTCTTGCCTCGTTGTGTAATCAGGGTAAGGACTTTGATGCGTGTAATGTTAGTGAGAAGTTAAGAATGAGTATGGAAAAGCACCAGTCGCCGGCGTTTCGACCTTCTAGGTCTCGTCAGTGGTGATCCATCCAGCGGAACCTTGCCGGGATCCGGGGCCATGACTTCAGTATGCCAGCAGCTAGTGCCACTTCGCCATAGGTAACAACGGCAGACCTGGGTGATTGACAGTTGGCTATGATATAGCCCGTCCTACCTTCCACTGCCATGCCACTTGCGAACTGTGCAGAGCACAATGGCTAACCTCACGAGCTAGGACTTTCCGCATTGCGCCTATGTGCCACATAGGACTTAGAAGCTATACGGACAGCGTTTATAATACTGGTGTGTAATATTTAGGATTTTTGTATTATTCAGCTAACGTATCAAGGTCACTTCACTTCAGCCGACTTAGGCTAGTCTAGAAAACATCAGACGCCAGCGTTTCGACCTTCTGGGTCTCGTCAGTGGTTCGCCTCCCGGCGGAACCCTGCCGGGTTCTGCCGCCATGACTTCAGGATTCCAGCAGCTAGTTCCACTTCGCCATGCGTGACGGTCGCGGACCTGTGTGCTTAGAGCCTGGCGCATCTCTCACTGTCATGCCAATTACGAACTGTGCAGAGGACAATGGCTAGCCTCACGAGCTAGGACTTTCCGCATAGGCCCTATGTACCACATAGGACTAGGGTACTATACTTTCAGACTTTATAGTACTGTTGGGTGGTATTGAGGATGTTGGTATAATTAAACTAATTCCCAATCATCATATCAAAGACAACCCACAATAACTTATATCGGCGGCTATTAGCCATGGCGAAGTGGCATTAGCTGCTATCATTCTGAAGTCATACGGGCGGCACGCAGCAGGGGTCCGCTGGTTGGCGGACAACCGACGAGATTTCCAAGGTCGAAACCCGGCGACAGTAGATTTTCCAGAGTAGCGTAAGCCTGCTGATTGAGAGGGAGAATGATGAATTAGCTGCATTATACCAAAACCTTCACTAGTACTCATCAGTATTATAAGAGAATTTTTTCTGACTTGTTATTTGTAAGGTCCTGTTTTGCACCACTCTTGTGTCGCGGGCTGATGGATGAATCTTTCGTTTGGTATACAAATTACTTAGATCCCTTTGAAACTATTAACATATACAAATGGAGCAGTGACATATCAGTTTTACAGCTGAAGTTGGGAAGCCATCAGCTTCCGGAATATAGTACGGGTCGGGTATGTGAGGAAGAAAGAGTTGAATGCACCTGGATGTCGTCCACCAGATAAGTGCTCAAGGAATAGCGTTTATATGTTCGTCGATGGAGAAATCCGACTACCTCTTTTGCTTTGCATGTCATCCCTAATTTCGCTTGAGCTTCTTGTGTTAACCCTGCCAACTGTAAGCGCTTGATTTCTGAGATGAGTCGGTGCATCTGTTGAATCATTGAAAACTACCAAATCCTATTTTAGCGCAAGATCTGTTTGTTAGATTTTGTAAACATCTAATTTTCAGCTGCTTCATTTTAAACGACACTGATTCGTTTTTCAAGTGCGGCGAAGATGGACACGGCTTGTTGAAACTAATGAGGGGAGTGTTCCACGGCTGCGAATTCATTGTTGGATAGAAACCATGCAGTCCAATCGCAGGACCAGATTAGTTGACTGAAGGGTTCCCAGTTATGTTAGGAAGGAATACGCGAGTCAAACAAGCCAGGACCTCATTGCCGCGGCCGGCGATCCAAACTCATCCATCCTGATTAAGGCGAACAGAAAGCCAACCAGGAGAAGCGGCCATAACTTTCCACGGTCGCATTGTATACTATTCACGAACTTTCCATTTTAACTTTATATTGAACGATGTGCTTTGCTAATTCATTCCTGTTGCTCTGCTCTTCCAATCCGGTCTTCTTTCTGTCCTGTGGGGGGCAAACGAATTCGAGTTGGATTGGGAATCAAGCGTCCATTCAGGCGAGGGACGAACGCTTTAAGTTAATACTGCAGCTGGTGTTGTAGGAAGGAGGTAGTTGTTTGGTGGACATTTTAACGGTGTAGGTTAGGAAGTATCATGTTGCCGTCGGTACCAGGAACGTTCTCTAAAATATCTCCCCGTACGTTGGCAATACACAATGTAAAAATCACGTGTACTGTGTTTGTCAACGTAATCGTTATAGTAACTCACTGTGTACAACCAAATCCGACTGAAAAAGTGTAGGCTGAGGATTGACAAGATGGTCTAGGAAGATGAGCGTATTTTCGGTATGTTGAACGCACCTACAAGTATGCTTTGTTGGTGCCTCTATTCTGATGTAAAACCAAAGCTGCGATGATACTGAAAACATTCATGGTTGATGAATTTGGCAAGTTGCGGAAAGATGCAAGTAAACCGAGGCTCCTGAGGTTAAGCACCAGAGGGAATCAGGGACATTTACCAGCAGTGTAAGCTTAAACGATCCAGCTGTACATATGTGATGAAGATGCTGGAGGCTATATCCACCTTTTACTCTACAGCGATCCTTAAGAAACATTTGTTAAAAATGGTGGGATTGGCTAGCAGTCTAATAGATCAGCGGTATACCACGTCTAGGTTACAAGGATTGCTTGCAGCTCGTTTAAATGCGGAAGGATCTTAGGAAATACCGTTCGTAGCTAATCCAACCGGCGTCAATCAAGACTAATGAACACATACCATAATTGTTAAATCTGCGTTCTCGTCACTGTTGTGTGAGTCATTGTAATCGCGGATTATGTGAGCGGTAAACATGTGTAGGAGCACTGGGAACAAGTCACTTGCTAATAACCATGCCATTGTGGTAGTACACCGTCCGCCATCGCCGGTATACCTTGTGAAAGATGTGGGTTGATGTATCGAAGATACATTGCGGTTGACTTGGCGGAATTGCTGAATTCAGATTATCCATTCGAAACATTGTTCTTCCTTGCTCTTTTGACACTGGCTGCTGTTCGTTGTGAAGTTCAATCTAAAAGGCTTGCAATATTAACCGTCTTAGCCGAGACTGGAAATCACTTCATCCGTTTTCAAAGGATCGACCAGATAGGCAACAGGAATGTTAGACACTGAATGACAAACAGGATACATTTTGTAATGTCGATCGTGTGCAAAGGGAAACAAGCGTGATCTCGGAGCGATTTGACAGAGAAAAAATACATGTCAAACTGCGCTACAGAATATCCGAAA
>CALYDF020000947.1:0-18837 GCA_944474145.2 Dicrocoelium dendriticum | reverse complement strand
TGAACCAATGCCATGCGTACCGATGACATCTGTCCACACCGATGCATAACGCCCACACCGCGCGTTGAAACCACCCAGCAGAAATAGTCGGTCCCTCCTCTGCACAGACCGTATCACGGAGGATATTTGAGTATAGAATTGATCATCCTTGTCATCAGGATAACACATGGTCGGACCGTCCGCGCTTACAAAGTGGCAAACTTACCTCTCCGAGTCGTAGGCGAACAGTCATCAGTCGCGCGCTGATGCCTGTTGGTTCATCCACCAGCTGGCCATGGAGACGATCGGATATTGTAACTCCGACCCCATGATCAGGTGATGCTGAGGCGGCGTTGCCCACCCAGTAGAGTGTGTAGCCAGTAAGTGCTTCATGCAACTTAACTTGCTCAGCGAGCCGGGTCTCACTGATCGCCGCAATATCGATGTTTTAGCGTGCCAGTTCCATCGCGATCAGTGCAGTGCGTCGCTCGGGGTGCTCACTCTAGTTCCGGTTCGGTAGTGTGCGCACGTTCCAGCACCCGATGCTGAGCGCTTTGAGCGCAGGCATACGATTACATTGGTGGGCAGTCGCACGTGACGTGGCAGTTGTGCTCCGGAGATTTGCTTGAGGGACTCCATCCGGAGCCTTTGGCTCAATAGCTTGACGCACAAGGCAGTGGGGAGCAGATCCAGCTCAGGAATGTGATTACAGTGACAGATTGGGATCTGCTTGATGACGGACACACGCAGCCTTGGAGGTACTGGAACGATTCATTTAGTTTTGCAACCGTGGTAGGATACGCACCTGAGACCACTGCCAGACGCAGATGGGTTTTGGCGGGTTTGCACCAATTTGACCAGGGGCTGCCTGGCTTGAGGCTGGCAGTAGCAAACCATTGAACACTCGGAGGTGCCCTCCCACTGTCAGAGACAATGCGTGGCGCTGGTGCTCTACGCTAATCAAGCTGTGAGCTTGTAACCCGTAGACCTGTTGTCCCGCATGCCTAGGTTTTACGGGAAGAGGGCCATTGACCACTTTCGAACCTCGGATGAGGATGGACTAGGATACTGGCAGGGAGCCCACATCTGACAGGAAAACGACTCGGATCCTCAGCCCAAGCCTTCGAATAACTGTACACCCGAAATGCAGCGGGTCTAGCACATAGTCATATATATATATATATATATATATATATATATATATATATATTGTGCGCTAATGCTAGTGGTGGATAGATCCTGGAGGATGGTCTACACACTACTGCTGCTGTTGTGCCATTGGCTCATGTCCTGGACTAATCCTCGTGGCGACCGCTGGGTGGGAGTTGGGTTACGCCCTTCTCCCTGCTAAGATGCAGGACATCAGTCCGCATGAGTCTACTGCTTGACAGTTGAAATGAAAGATGAAATTAGTTTTTCCTTTACGTTTATGATAACTTCAAGCATGTCAATGTGTTCGATATATATTGCGTAGGAGCGCAACTATCAACAACACCTTTTGCATCTATAGAAGTATACCTTTTCAGCACGTCGGTGGAATTCTGTTCCTGCACTCTTCACATACTCAGCTGCTAAAATTTATGTGGCAGACAAGTCCCGGTTTATTTTTGTTGTTTTATAGGTTTGGAGATTAAATTCAGCTATATGGCTCTCAGCCAGTTAGCATTCAAACAATTCCGTTGAAAGCGTATCCAAAGCAATAGAGGTTGAAGGAGGTATAATCTGCTTATATGTCTCAAGTCCAGTTTACAGAAGCTCAGCATCTATTATTGCAGGTCAAGGAAACCCCACTTGACAAAAGCATTTAGAGATCGTTGTGTACTCCATCGCCTTCCATACGATAGCTATCTAGAACACGACCTCCAATAAATCTACTCACTTCATGAGTTCAGTTCCGGACATATCTTTGTTGGATTCCGTGCTTGTAATACGATGCAGTAGCTGTTTTTCCTAAACTTCAATTTAAGCGCCTGAATGAAACCGTAGTAGAGGGGCTGAACTAAAGCAGTGGTGTTGGGTGGCAAGAACTGCAATTTGACATTAAGTAGCTGGAATTTTTGGGACGGCGTGACATTGTCAATAAACTGTATGATGTTGCGCCTTTTGAACCTTTTTCTGTCAAAAATTTGTAGTAAATCTTTGAACATAGCTGCAATCATGCATGCGTTTTTGTTATTCTTATGAACAACCAGTAGTTTTTCATGTTTATGTTTCTATAACCTCGCTGGTTGACTGAGTTCCCAACCACTAAAGCTGGTTCTCGCTCCCTTAACATGTTAATGCACAACCTAACTGTGAACCGCTTTTTGCTTCTTTTCCCACCTGCGCATTTCTCTCCTTTGAAAAATATGTTTCATTCGACGTCGCTTTGAATAACAAACCAGTTTCATCGAAATCAAAAATGTCTTGAATTGTGTAGCCAGAACATGTTTCGGGTAATTTTGCTGTCCAATCGGGTGCTGCACAAATATCTGAGTCACCGCCTTCGCCCGATTGCTTACCAAACACAAAGTTGTGTCTAATGATGAAAGCCTGCAATGAACAGTTGACGATTTAAAGACTGGGTTTTGTAGTTCTTTTGCGAAGTGTAATGCTCGTTTTTGCATCATGGGTCCAGATAATGGGAATTTGCTCGCTAGTACTGACTGGTACCATTTCCAGCAAAGTGCGTTTATGTCTTCTTTACCCGTTTGTCTACCATTCTTTCTTTTCGGTCGGTACGTTGTTCCGAGGGTCATTTTACTAACTCGCTTTCACTCTTTAGAAGGAGTTGTGTCTTTCCTACATCCAACTCTTTGCTTCTTGACTTTCTCGAATCACTCGTATTCTTTCTTCAAGTGTTCATATCTTTGGCTTTGCTGATCTGAAACTAGCCATGTTATCCTTCTTAAAAATCTTCAAAAGGTACTATGAAAACGATCATGAAAATTCACTAACAGTGTCCGCTCAGTGCTGACAACCAACTGCTTACACGATAAACAAATACACACAGATGTGATAGATACTGTAAAACAGTATCACAAACCCCAGAGTGCGCGAGTGGAGTCCCACGGCTCTTTTATTGGGTAAGATGACTCTATCCGATTAGTTCACTGCACAGCCCATAGCGGGATACAAGCGTTAGTTACACGGCGATATCCGGGGGGGGGGCGGGGTAATGTGTCACTGGACAAGTCTGGTGTGAAGGCAGTGTGACCCCTGGAGTGCGAATAAACCAGTGGTATTGGGGGTGTTACGCAACGTAAACTGGTCACTTGCAACAGCGGGGTATTCCCAAGCCTATTGGGAATCGAATAACCAGACATAGGATGCGTCAAACTGGGCGATAATGAATCAGTGCAGGGCATGTGGTGTGGTTTCTGGGACAATTATGACACCTTGAAACGAAACCTAAGCTATCTATGCGATACGATGGCGGACTTTCATGATACCTCTACTCGTAATATCGGCCAGTTGTACTAGTGCTGGTCGCATTGGGCAGTTGGTAGAACGTCTGGGGATCACAAACTCGTGGTCGCGGGTGCATTAAACAGGTGGACACCGTAGACAGGTTAAGACCAATGACAAACTATAGGAAAATCTTCGGCAATATTTTTGCCTGGTCACCATGGATAGGTGATGGCCATGGCCATGTTCATGCGTAGAGGACACTACTCATAAGCGACTACACATATGTTCTACGCTTTTGAGTGCAAACTGCGTCTGTGCGCAGACATCAACTACAAATAATTTATTCCTCAAGTTAAATAGCAAGCAGTACTATTGTATGCTGTGGGATATTTGAGCAATAAAATGTAAATAGTTGCAGTTTATGAGTAAACATGGTAAAATCCAACCTGCAAATCCGCGTGCTCCCTATGTTTTAACTAGATTATACGCACACTTTTATTTTGCCTGTATCGTTTTTCTTCAGATGAAACGTAATAAAGTATAGAATTTGCAATTGAAGTGAATGATGCATTTACTGTTACTTTCTCATTCGTGATAACTTCAAGCATGCCCTCTATTTATTGCGGAGGGGCACAAAGTGTCAACACCACCCAATGCGTCTGTGAATGTATACAATGTCAGGTCTGTAAAATCGTGTCCATGCTCTTCATCTGATTCAATAGTCGAATCGCCAGCTGCCAGCATTGAAGTAACAGGTCCCATTAAAGGTCCCAGTTTATTCCTGTTGTGTTACACGTTTGGAGATTTGAATCAACCGTGGGGCTGTCAGTAAGTTGACATGTAATTACTTGATAGTTCATCCAAAGCAGAAGAGGTGACAGGAGGTGAAATGTACTCGTCTGCAGTATGTCCAGTTTGCACTGTTATCTCAGAATCGACGACTGCAGGAGAAGGAAAGCTGTTGTACAAAAGCACTTGGAGATTGTTGTATTCTCCATCGCCTTGCAATAAGTTTGCTTGTACCATAAGTTCAGCTCCCGACATATCTTCGCATGATTCCTTGATGGTTATAATTTTTTAGAAGCTGCCTTTTTCTAAACTTTAATTAAGCGCTTAAATGTCACCCCGATAGAGAGGTTAAACTAGCGCAGTGGTGTTAGATGGCACGAATTGCCTTTTGAGATTTTTTAGAGAAGTTCTAGGATGGCAAGTGGCATTGTCAAGGAACAAAATGACGTTACGCTTTTGTTCTTGCACCTTTTTGTCAAAGCTTATAAGCCATAGTTAAAAAATAACTGTAACCACACATGCCTTTTTATTATTCTTGCAAATTACGGGTAGTTTTTCAAATTGTTTTATGCATTCGTGGGTTGGATGATTTCCCGATCACTAAGGCCGCTCCCCCTTCCCCCAGCACCTTAGTACACAGCATAACTGGGATTCGCTCCTTGCTTCTTTTCAACCTGCACATTTTTCTCCTCTAACAAAATATGTTTTTTCCACCTAGAATTGAGTAATAGCCCAATGCAAATTATAAATGTATTTGGCTGCCTAGGCAGAACATATATCGAGCAATTATGCTATCCAGTCTGATGCAGCAAACATATCTGCATCCCCGCTTTCACCAGATTGCTTAGCAAACACAACGTTTTGTCTATTAATGAAAGGCTAAAACCAACAGTTTTATGTTTAAAACTGGTATTAAATTCTTGTTTAAATTGGCAAGCACATTCTTACATAATTGGTCCCGATAATGGGGTTTTTCTTGCAAGTGAAGACCGGTACCGTAACCAACAAAGTGACTTTATCCCATAATTTCCTGTTTGTCTGCTGTACTTTTTAAAATTTCTCAATGCGTTGTATGCATGAATTTAAAAACTTAGCTTTTCTGCTTAAAGTCTGAAGGATTTCTGTTTTCCTACCTTAAAAACCTATCAAAGTTCTCGAACTTTTTCCTTCTTCATTCAGCTGTGATTTCTTCAAGTCATACTGCCTTCGGCTTTGCGATTTTCGAATTAGCCATGTTGTCCTTTTACAGACTCTTCAATTGGAAACTGTTCGGCTCGAAATGGACACCGAATACTGTAGCTGCTAATTATCCCCAGTAATTTCTACGGACCATGTGACAGGTTTTGCGCTTGGCTAGATACGTCACAGGACATAGCTCTCATTCGACACCAGTGGCGTGTCTGCTGCGTCTTCCAGTCGGACTACCTAATACTGGTGTGTTTTGTGCTTAGTTATCAGCGTAGTAATGGCTAATGATGACACCGAGCAGTGAAAGTTGCAGGAAGACTCTCTCACTGATGTCGCTTTAGCTGTTTGTGATGATATGTTGCTTAAAAAAGGTGTACGCGCCTTGACCACGAATGTCGACAGGGCACTAAGGTTTTGTGCTAATTTTCCCTTCTCTCCCAATTCATCATCGTATTTGTATGGCAGCGAAACATTATTTCAAATGCCTGATGTACTGCTGTTGATGATGATGATAAATGTCTGCAGGCCGGTTACTCGCATGGCTAGACAACGGGAAGTACCGATTAAGAGTAATTTTGTGGACAAATCACAGACTCATTAGACACCGATATACACGCACGGATTGTACCACTGCATTGCAAATGTCTTGCTATCCAGACAAGATGAACAGAACCAGCGGCCACTTATGACACTTCCAGACGAAATCTAAGGCATCTGTGCGATTCCATGACAGGTTTATATGGCACGCGAAGACGAAATCCTAGACAGTCGTGTTATTGGTGGTCGCATTTTATAGGTTCTAGAACGCCTGGGGACCAAAAAAGGTGCCCGCCGTTGCTTTAGAAAAGTGAATACCATATTTAAGACCAATGCGAAAAGATAAGAAAAACCTTGGGGATGTTTTCTGCTGATTGCCTTGTAGAGCTGGTTGCCCCAACAGGTTAGACAATATATATATATATATATATATATATATGCAATTACACCATCTACTTCTGTCTGCTGGCATGCGTTATAAGCCTGAAGCCTATTCCTAAGTGTGAAACCCAAAAGTATAAAAGATAAATTCGTCAAACAGTGGATAAAACCAATAGACCACATTCACAGCTCTATGTGATATTCAGACAACATACTCATATTTGGTAACGAAAATACGTTGGTAAATCCTAGAAGCTGGAATTTAATGAGATCCGTCTCAAATCTGGATCACTCGTCGTCTGATGTATTTTTAGTAAGATATGGAAGTTGTGCAACAGAAGTATCCCGTTTTATTAAACGCCCTAAACTGAATTTCATGGTATTCTGCTGTATACTATTAACAAAGGAATTCGTTGTAACCTCAGGATGGCAGATACTCAAAGTTGATATGACCAGCAAGTTTCTGGTCGTGGATGAGGATCGACAACATCGAAACTTTTCGAACAAAGTGAGACATATAACCTACCAGCCGTCATATATGCAAAGGAGAAAAATAGATTTTAACACGAGGCTAATAATTGGGAAAATCGTCTGCACATACTCAGCTGATCAATTGGCAGTTTTACCATATGACGGGGGAGTTCAAGCTCTTTATACTGAACCTTATATTAGCGAATATTAAAGTGGTCATTTGTGTCTAAACTATTTGAATCAGTTAAGCAGATCCAGTAAGCATGTGCTCAGTATTAAGAAATATTTCAGTCTAGGCGAAGGAGTTTATCTGCGTATCGTACGACCGAGTAATTTTTGTAAAATCGAGGTTTTGCAGTTTATCGGCTTTCCCCGGCGGGCTGAGAAAAGAACAAGACCCATAGACCGCAAGTCTGTTTTCTATGTGTGTTCAGTCACTCCAAATTGGAGGGAGCCCGGTTTTTTGACTGAACTGATGAAGAATTTCGCATGCTGTTTACGTTCCTACTGTCTATACAGTGTGGAATTCTCTATACAGAAAGTCAGCTATGAAAAAGCGGACCGACCAAGACCAAAGTGGACTTGCTCATTACTTTGTAGCGTGAGCAAAAAAAAATGTGTTCGCGTCTGCTTCACCGTAGATTAAAAAAATAAATCGCAAACACTTTGAGGCAACGGCATTTAGGTTGCAGATGCTGTGTCTCCAGGCGAATAGAGAAAAATAGCAGTTCCTTAACACACAGTCGTTTCCATTCACCTAGACTACAGATAATTTAGAGCAGACAACATCCAATATGAGGATGCATTTGGAGGATTGCTACTAATCGGAATGTCTGTGTATCAAGGAATTCGCCGCGCACTCCAAGTAACCTCGGCCCTAGCACTCTGCTCTAGCTGTTCACCTAATAAGCTGCGACTAAACTAATTAGGAGTGAGATTATGTTCTCCCTACCTAAATAATCCGTTAAACTGCACACCATACTTGCGCTAATTGCGCTTATATTCATTAACTGTATTGCGTTTGTGGCATTTTTTAAGCAACTTGTGGACATTTTGTATTTATCGCGGATTCGTTGCTAAACAACTTACTTCATATGCTAACTTAGTGAAGAGTTATGTCATCGTATCTGTATGCATTATCCGATTTATTTTATTTCCACTTGTCCTTTCAAGTGATTGGCTTTTGCTTGATATCCCCAGTGTGACTGCGCTTGATGTGCATGTTGACAAGGTGCCTACCTGTCTATTACCCACTACCTCGTCCATATTGCCTCTAGGAGACAGTTGGTCGTTGCAGGAGGTGACAAGGTGCTCGGTCCTTGTGGCCGTGTTAGGATCAAAGGGTGGTTCCATTCACTCAGTGTGGAGCGGACTACGGTCCAGCCACCGCCTTGTATGCGCTTGATTCCCAACTACAGCATGCTTGTGTTTGTCTGTGAAGTATGTGGGCCGGCTCGGTTGATGAAACGTTGCTCCCATCCACATGCTTCCCGGTCTTATTCCTTCGGGTTTACACTGGCTATGGGGTGTGTGACTGGAGCTGTGGGAGGTGCAGCACAAGCCACCCATGGTCCCTCTGTAGACGCAAGCGTCCTGTGGCTGGTCACAGTGACAGGCGAATCCGAAACTGGATGCCCCCGGCCATGCAGAGTGCGCATTGGTCGTATAGCGGTTACGTGAGTTGCAAAGTCTAGGATGGCACAAGCATGTTGCATAGGTTTCTGCCGGTAGTTCAGTGCTCCGCCATTGAACAGTGAATCCAGTTAATTTGGTTTACACAAACAAACTCATAATAATGATAACAATGAAACAGCGAACTTATAACGGAACAGTCATAAGTCAGTCTGCTCAGCTGTCGCAGTAAAAATAGGAAATGCGAGAATGAATGCAGGCGCGTTAGTGATTCGGTGAAACCACTACCTCCTGTGGACAGCTAATCCACAATTTGGGCTAAGTAACCTACCAATCGGTTTCTCCATTCTGCGTTGCCTTGAAACTGATTCATCCCATCGATGTCATACAATCAGAAGCAATAACGGTAAGCAGTGGAAGCCAAACTATAAAACTTGTAAACATTCCTGATAAAAATTGTCTCCAGCCTAGGTGCTTCGCTTTCAACTTGTAATTAAATGGTGTAACAGAGAGCATGTTGCTAAACACCATGTCGAGATTCATCACCCTTCGCTCGGTTACTCCACCAAACATGAGCAGTATGTTTTAGTAGAAAAGAAATGAGAAAGCAGTAATGTCTTCCACAAAAAGTGAATGCAAACCCCTCTAACATGCGCCAAATACGCTTACAGAGGTAATCAAAATTTTACCTCTTCACACAGCCCCAGGCGCCTGCAAGCTTCAGGCAGATCCACTAGGATGAAGCAATGGAAGCAAATATAAATATGCGCCAATTTAAACAACACTACTTAGTTGGCGAGTACAATTCGATGTGGCAAACTAGCTATTATTGATACTTTGCGTATCTACCAGGAGATACCAGCGAGGTGTTTGAAATGCTTAGCCCAAAACCGGAAAGTTTAGTGGCTCCAGGTGGCTTATGCATAACTAATATCTACAACAATTGTTTAGCCACACTGGTTGAACGCTTTTGAAAATATTGGCAACAAATGCCTTAGATGCCAATGGCAGGAACCGGTCATTATTTTGTAGCGGAATTCCGCAGTAGGATATGTGTGCAGATGGCTATCAGATAGCTGTTAGCCAGCGTCTTTAGATAGACAGAGGTGAATGCAACACAAAATTTTCAAAAGAACACGAGACCATAGGTGAACAATTGTTTTCGATGATTTTCTTCAGACCATTACAATCATATTTAAGGGTAAAATAATGAGTGCAATAGACTCATTGGGTCGAGTTACATAGTTAATTAACGGATCAGTGAGGGAGGCTAAAAGTTGACCACTGATCTGACAGGTCGATTGCATGTTATCGAGCTTGATCTGTGACAATCGACCTCAGTATCGTTCGTTCTAGCTGGCCAGGGAAGGTGTAAGGCATGGAGTAACTTCTTTTGCGAGCATAATGAAGGTTGAAACAACCGAATGCAAATCGATTCAGCTGTCGCGAGCGCACGGAGGCGCAAACCTCTTGATTGATGCTGGGGGACCCTGTAAACTATCCTGAAGGCACCCTTTAGGTCGACTTGGTGCTCCGTGTCGACAATATGGGGCCAATACTGCGCTGCTAATGGCCCCAGTTCCCCCTTGACGCAATCAGTGCGGGCAGTGCTCCTTCACGCGTTTGGACAAGTGCGTGCCGTTCGACCAATATAAGTAGCGTCACAAACGCACTTGAACTAATAAATAACCATAGATGAGGTCAGCAATGGCAGCGTATCCTTATTGCGTGAACAGAGAAGTGGTTCAGTAGAAAATGTACACTTAACAAAAATTTTCAGTACGCAGTTCAATATGTTTTTCTTTTGAACACTTAAGGCCTTGATAAACACATTTTACCAAGATTTATGCATTTCATGTCACGGTAACGGATAAGAGTTGTGAATTAGATACAATATCACGGACACATAATATATTCTCACAATAAAATAGAAGCACCAATGTAGAACAGACAAAAGCTGAATTTTGTTATAAAAATCCGTTGCTCTTCAATTCAATTTCTTACCAACTGTTAGGACATAATTCTGGTGGAGTATTTGCTACATTTTTTCACCCCCATATATATAGTTAAAACACTAAATCGAACAAAAATACATGAACAAATAATACAATTCCTAAGGCCGGGTTTTTCTAATAGTTCACCCTACTGAGTATACTACCGTTGTTCTCTGCAACGTATAGAGTTTTGCTAGCCGTCATAAAGATCCAACTACCCTTGGTTTCAATTTCAAGTCTATAAACTTAACATCTGGTTGCTGGACATTGCACGAATGTTCTGCTTAGGCGAATTGCAACAACATTGTGCTAAAATCATAAACATATTTGCGCCCTTAGAGTAAAAACATTTAACTTTACCAGCAGGTTGGTGAAGCTGTCGTTATTAATTGGGTTGCCTGTTTCTTATTCTGCTGGATCAGAAGCATTACTAGCAACTTTTGATGCTGTTAATCTGTCTTGATACAAACCCAAAACAGTTTTGTATTGTGCTCTAACTAATATCACAAAATTATCTAACCTTTTTGGGTTCTACTTCTAAAACACAAAAGCAATACTTTGCAAGTCACTTAAGTTGCACAGCACCTCCAAAAGTGCATCAATGGGAAGTAAGCGTTTTCTTAACTCACCAAACTGATGATCGTAAGGTTGGAATGTGTGAATTTTATGCATACTTCATAACCAATGCACGAGAACAATGTCTGTTAACAGATTTCGGCATAAACATAGTTTTGGATAGTACGCATTAGTTGCGAATCGCTTGTGAACATCACGTTCTTGAGTAACTGACTAGGGGAATTTACGTAGCACGAACACATGAACATCACTAGTAGGCAGACATGTATATTTTCCTTGCGCCTACAACAGCTAGTGCGTGACGCCTGAGTCTTCACAATATGCTACTATGATGCAAATGAAGCTACGTGAGAACAGGTTGGCGCTCACATACTTTTCGATAATGGCGTGCTATTTCGCTGCATTGCTTCGAGTGGATCCGGTTCAGCAATTAGAGCACCTGAGGTTTACTCAAACAGAAATAAATCTTTTCACTGTAGTGTAATATTTATTCTACTTACTGGTGAGTTATGGAGTGTAAATTCGCTAAACTTGTTTCCTAACTGCAAGATAGCCAAACGTAGCAATGGAGCTAGAAAAACTATATTTTAAACCTCTTATCTACGGTTCTAGTAATTATGGCTTAATTTCTTTTCAATAAATAAAGACAAATTACACAGAACCACCAGTTTGTACAGTAGTCATGAAAAATCATTTAGGGTACAGGAGCAGGATCAAACTAACTACTAAGCATAACACAAATTTATTCAGGTAAACGCTTAGTTGTAATAAAAAAGCACCCTAAATCACTACTTGACCAAATTCTTGGCATCGATAAGATATGTTAGTAGTTGTGAATTACTTGCCAGATGGTACATTCCCCAGATGTAGCCCATGCTTTGTACTTGGGAGCCCTATGATCTGAACTACCTATACTAAGCCTGAATGGAAGCGAGTCTGTCGACGCAAACAACATCTACTTCAGCAAAATGCTCGGTAATGTGAGCCACGAGATCCTCCATAGGCTCAGAAGGTGCGGAATTGGTGGATCAAAGAACAAGTTCTGCGATTTTCCTTTCGAACGGAGGTAAAGAGTATAGGTCCCATGGTGAAGCTGTAGGCTATCGGGCGCGTCTCCAGGTTGCGGATTG
Organism: Dicrocoelium dendriticum; assembly: GCA_944474145.2. Classification (NCBI taxonomy): domain Eukaryota; kingdom Metazoa; phylum Platyhelminthes; class Trematoda; order Plagiorchiida; family Dicrocoeliidae; genus Dicrocoelium; species Dicrocoelium dendriticum. The sequence continues at coordinate 6,770 of CALYDF020000947.1, read as the reverse complement.
GGGAATGCCTTCCTTGTAGAGGTAACTGCGAATGAGTCTCGTTTACCTTGCAGGCGAGACAAATAAGCGGCTGCGGACAATCAGCGGCAGAGTCTCAGATCATGGAGAGTTCCAGGCTAGTCATCTGTTTCTACATCAAATACCACATGAGCTCGTACGGCGCTGTCAAAGCCAATGTCACCGGCTATAGGGTCACTGATCACTCACTTCTGTAACCAGAGGTGAGTATATAACGGAGGGCGGATGAACAAGCTTGCTGGTCGTTATCTTCTCTGTGGACTACTACCGACCACAAAGAAGGCGAAAGAGCCCTCGGATATCAACGGTCTTCGTTAATCGCCCGATGCCTTGATGGTTAGGCCTTAAGGCTAAAGGCTCTGGGTGGGGTTCCTTAAGTCAACCCCTTTCTCGGCCCTGACAAACGGGAAGATATCTGCCCACACAACACAGCATTCTAAACTTTCCAAATCCTTCCCCTAACTTTTCAGTTTTCCCCTTTTGTTGTTGTTAACTATGTGTTGTGACACTACCAGTTGTACGTTGGTCAAGTTTTGAATAATAATATCTAAAAAGTATAAATCGACTACTATACAATCAACTGGCAGTGCCCTGCCAGTGGTGTGCCCCAGGGAATTAAGTTCCAGCCTGTTTTATTACTGATCTGTAGTAACTATCTACCTCATCTCCCGCTGTCGCCATGTACCGTGTTTGCGGACGAAACGAAGGGAGGGAAAGTATCTCCAACTAACTTCCGCAAGGCGTCAATCCCCTTTAAGTTTAGTCAGCAGAATCCCTCCTCCCAATAAATTCAACCAAGTCTGCATTTACTAGCGCAGTAAAGAGTGGCGGACTCCGAACTCACACCAACTACTACCAACCACTATCTACGGCGCCTGTAGTGAAGGAACTAGAGGATGTTATAAGCTGTTAATTTATGGCTGCGGATAACATGACAGGATAAAACATATTGGACTGCGTAGGCTTTCACTACTTAAATTCAGCTTCATAACGATTTGAAGTTGTCGCCACTCACCATTTCTTTACTGTTCTAACACAAGCGATCACTCTCGCTCATCCACCTACTACCCTATCATGCTGGGCTAGTTGCACAAGATAGATTATGCCAACTGAAGGGCAAAAGATAAAACTTCTGTCCCACCTAGCACATAAATAAACATCCCAGACCGAACGCCACTCAACCGGGAATTTTATAATGAATACTCCCGATAAGCCAGACCAAAGTAAATCCCGGTTATGCTTCACAATATCAAGAACGAAAAAGAACCGCTATTAAAATAAGTATGAATTTCACGCGAAATTTCCACTACCATGTTTTTTGCGGTGTTCACGAATGAATATCCAAGATTTGGTGTGCCTTTTTGACGTGTAGAATAATATCTGTGTTTTATGTGATATACATTCATATTTGGCCACAACCAGTAGATGGCTGATTAGGGACCACGCTTATCTAACCCCGGTCAGACGGATTTCTACAAATCCATCTATGTTAACTACTATGGTTAGCAATTTGGATGTTTGCAGTATATTCTCGAACCTAGCAAACGTTTGTTCATCAGACAATTACCCGCGGATACATGCATCTACCTGCGTAAATTAGTTTTCAAACAACAACACAAGTAATCGACCCCTAGCCGCATCAGTGTACTATTGTACAAACAAACATATTTTCTCTTCTAGGTATTCCTTGCGGACATGAATCTCCGGACTAGCACAACTGCTTGAACACCACTTGGCAGTATGGACTCAAGCAGTGGATGCATATAGATATGACCCGGATTATCCGATGGAGAGCACGCCCACAACCTGCAAACTCCCGCAGTTTGTTTGTGACCCGAACAACGTGGTTTAGTTGTAGCTGGAGTGGAAAAGCTATCCACATATATACCTTTTAGCTTCTATCCAGAATAAGCAAATTAATTCAACCCCACGGTTCAATGCTAACTATAGATATTAGAACCCATTTATCGCACTGTGATCTTTTGATATTCTTGTCAACATTCACGCTATTGTCAACAAAATATACACCCTTCAACTCGTTACTGCACCTATTTACCATATCCCGCTGCTCGTTATCGACACTTGATGTTGCGGCGAAAAAAGCGCACATTTAAACAAAAATCCATAAATTAACTCATATTAGTCATGCGGAATGTAAATGTGGAAGCGGAGTTAGCATGGATGTAACTTAGGCTTTGAGGAGCAGACCGATGCCTTTGTTTGGACAAGCGCATTTTGAAGAATATGCTTATGTTGGCCTATATTTGAAATTTACCACATGCTAACGATCAGACACTGACTAAATTTGAGCCGATCTACTAAGTTGCAACGAAACACTCCTCCAATAAGTAGCATCTTGCTGGCGAGTTTAACATCTCACCTGAATCGTAGATGTAACTTTTGGCCATGAAGTATAATCTGAGTTCTTTTTAAGAGTCGGTGCAGCAGATTAACTCTATCCCCCACTTGTGCAAACAGCAGTAAGGATCTCATATTTACTCCTAGCCTATTGAACGCTAACGCATATGCCATGGATAAAATTCCGGACTGAAAACCCTGCTATGTTAAATGCTATATGACCTCATCTTGAAACCAAAGGATTTCTATCTTATCATACCGTCCACTGCAAAGCCTTCGCTGAACCTGATTTTGTCTCTGCTTCGTACTTTAAACTGGAATACGTTTACCTGATCAGTGATTACGAAGAACCGACGTCAGAGAGTTTAACCCATTTTACAACCTATATGAACCGTTATGTGTCTTAAAAGAAAGCATATCCAATCGAGAAATACCGGTGGCAAACCACCACGAGCAATAGGTCGCAAGGTTTGAGAGATCTTAAACTCAACTGGTGACTTTCACATTCTTACCCTTAATAATGATGTTTGTAATAAAGCCACAAGGTGAATCAGCTTGCTTGATGTTACTGAAGGGTACCTGATGAATTCGAATTATCCCAAGACACCCGTACTCACGTGGCTGTTATAATTTCGGAAACCCAAGTACATCGACACACTTACGAAAACAGCGCTGAATAGTTTGTTATGTTTGAGGGTTTGCTGAACATTGCACTCATGTACTTGTGAACAGTCTACAATACTTCATGTCAACGCAGCAAGATTGTAAAATTTCAGAGCCAGCTACATGATAACCAGCGCTTCAATCCATCCTGAAATCAGCTCCACCGTACGATATCCTCCCGATCGTTGTCACGTATGACAGCAAAGTCAGCCCCATTCTGCTTATTAACTTGTTCTGTCTCTTTATAAATTGTGCCAAGTTCCGACATAGTGAACACTTTCTGTCATAACTGATGTACAAAGCTGTGCTACGACTGAATTGGGAAACTTACCACCCATACTTTACACTTGCATCATATGCAATGTGTTCATAATTTGTCAGAAGTTTACGGGATCCATTTCTTCGGAAGCAAGTTGCAATGCAACCAACCGCACGGATTCATAAATAGTCGCCCATATAAGGCCTGCCAATGAGTTTTTCTCGAGCGTTACATTTAGATGCAGATGTCAAAATGTCAGAGTTGATGCTCCATCTAAATAACACAAGCTCTTCAATTGGCCACCCTGCCGGTTTGGTTTACAAGAAGATTTGTAAGATGAGCTGCAACGAAAACCATATACGATAACGAGTGAGTCTCGCGTGACAGTATCCCTGCTCCCACGCTATTCCTCATATATGTCGGCGGCAAACGCAGTAAAGTGCAATAGGAAAACCATTTTCTTTTACTGATAATATGAAGATTTCCTATGGCCTATATTCTGAAGATTTGCGGGTAAGAGTGGAAACTAGGCCGATCGGCCGATATTCCCCTGGTCTGTGCTCTAATGAATAGCTGAGCAATTTTTCCGCATGCAAGTCCCGTATCATCTACAATAGACTTAACGGACAATCAAACAGCTTAACTCCTACTGTGAGCTAATTTATGTCTCCTAATCCGTTCTAGCACTTTAAATAAGCTGTCGTGATGTACCTAGGTTTTACAAATAATATTCCGTAACAGATATTATAGTAAAAGCACGGCTTAGGCTAACTGAACAACTGAATGATCCCACTCAAGTTCAAGCCACCAGTATGTTTAATCCGCTTTCCTGCAAGTTCACAGTACTGACGAGTCCTAGACAACGGTAACAGCTGAGCTAGATTCAACTTTATGACCTTCAATCAAACCCACTCAACCGGTCTCCGCCACAACTCATTGCATTTACCAATTCGTTCGTAGCTGTGGAAGCAGTTACATTGGCAGAACAGATTGTTGTCTGAGTAAACGGATTGGAGAACATATTCCTGGGCGAATTTGCTGGGTTGGCACAACGAACAACCGGACATGCAGCAGCAGGTAGACTGTCGTCTTCATCCATCTCTAGTCTTAGACACTTTTGTGCAGGTGGCAGCCGAACTGTTCGTTGAGCTTGGCAAATTTCTTGAAAGCGTTTCATCACCGTCCAAAGTGATATCATCAGTGAATGATTGCGTAGCGTATAGTAAGTAGGGCAGCGTAGGGAAGCGTTGAAAACACCTGTTACAGGTGCAGAATACTGGTTTGTAGAATATGTGTGAAGGACGAGTAAACTAACTGATTTGCGGCCTCGTAAAATGTGGACCGTCTTGCTCCTCAACTATACTGTGTCGCCATTGTATTTGCTTACTGTAATCGGAAAGCTCACCGATTAATCATGCGGAACACCAACGCCTACCGTGTCCTCTCCGTATGCACGAAGGCTTTAGCTTGTACGTGGGTAGCTGTTTTCGTGATCAGAACGCGCCACGCACGCCTATCAATGGCCTTCGGTTCCGAAGCATAACATGGCACGATACACGTTAGTTGCAGGTACAAAACACTTTAACTATTGTACCGCAATACAACAGACAACAAAATAACAACGGAGGAACGCTGGCTAAGTCCCCACTAACGGATGGACATCGTTCCGGAGAGCTAAAAGCCGGCTATTTTGTCGTAAAAGGAGGGTCACATTATGCTTAACGAAAGAGATCGTGATTGGAGGGGAAGCTAAACAATAGGGGGATGGATAAAGGAACTTATAACACAGACGCCATTGGGGCTGGCTCCTAGACATATCAGCAAGCGTGTCCAACCAAACGTGTTCATCGTCCTTAGGAACCCAGCCAGGCAGTCGGGATGCACCAACCGACGCCAGTTTCGAAGTGAGGGTTTCATTTCTCTCGACCAAGTCATTGATTGACCTCGCCTTTCTTTTCTTCCAACCAAACCCCAGAGCGCAAACAATGCACTTCGCGGAAGTCGGTGTGCTGTCATGCGCAACCCATGAGCCAGCTATCGGAGCCTGGTGCGTGATATAATGATGCTGAACGGTTCACTCGCTATTCCTGCACCAAATACGCGACGCTGAACACGCTCGTTGCTCACGCAGTGCTTCCAACAGACATGAGCTAAGCTGCGAAGGCAGCGATGATCGAATGTGAAGAGCATCCTTTTGCCTGTCGACCTGATGGGCTACGTTTCACAACCATGTAAGAGAGTTGAACGGACGGCTGCGTTACAAAGTCTGTGCTTTAGGGCGAGAGTAAAATCGCGTCTGCGCCAGAGGGGGGCGGAGATTGGCAAAAGCACCTAGAGCTTTTGTTATACGGTTCCTAACCTCATCTTCGATCCCACGAACGCTAATATAGCTGCCCAGAAACTTGAATTCCTGAACGACTTCTAGCTGCTTACCACCAAGGATCAGCGCAGTGGTGGGTCCTTGCCAATCTTGGAGAATAACTTTGCATTTCGATGGAGCAAAACCTAACCCGAAACGATTGACAGCCAGTGCTAATTGGTCCTGTGCAGCCTGACGCATTTGAGCGCTGTCAGCTTTGAGGGCAATGTCGTGCGTATACTCCGTCAAGAAGTCGTTCATCAGGAAGTAGCTCCAAAACTTCTAGGTCTTATCTAGTGAACACTGTTTCAATGAATTCGTCAATAGCGAGATTAAAGAGGAGACTTGACAGCGGGCAACCTTGTCTCACACCGCTGCAGATATTAAAGGGCGGCGACAGTTTGTCATAGATCCTCATTCTGTCCGAACTATGCGCGTACGGCACTTCGATAAGGTTTGCATATTTCAAAAGAGCAACCAGAAACCACATATTTCTCAGGCACACCTGTCCTCAGCAGACAGTTCCAAAGAGCGCATCGATCGACCGAGTCGAAGGCAAGCTTTAAGTCAAGAAACACGACAACGGTGGGTCGCCGATAAACATGACAGTGGTCCATCGATTGACGTAATGTGAAGCTTTGGTCGTTACAGCCTCAATTTCGACGAAACCCGGCTTGATCTTCGCGGATCTGGCTTTCACGAGTGCCAGCCAGTCTGTGCAGAATGACAGACGCATGCAATTTAGGGGCAATTGAGAACAGACTGCTCCCCCTATGATTGTGGCATTCCGAACGGGAGCGTCCCTTGAAAATTAGGACTATGACGGATCGGCTCCAGTCTGTCGGTACTGTCCCCTACTCCTAAAGTTTCACTAGCAACTCATGTCAACCATCACCTAGACAAGGTCCCTCGAATTTGAAGTGGGCTGGGGAAATTCTATCTGCCCCTGCAGCCTTATGCAAATTGAACAGCTTGATTTCACGTTCGACTTCTGCTGTTGTGGGCGGCTCCAAGGAGACGGCTCAGGGAGAAGGGCGCTCAATGCCCGAAAAAGAAAGCGATAACTCGGGTTGGATAAATTGCCGTGCCAAGTGTTCCGCCCAACGCTCCAAG
>CALYDF020000946.1:0-18884 GCA_944474145.2 Dicrocoelium dendriticum | reverse complement strand
AGCGTAGCTTCCCAGACTTTCCTCTCTTCTTCCGTGCACATAATGTGGGAGCATTGGAATACAACGATGGGAACACATGCTTTCACTTCCTTTTTGACAACCGAAATTGACGGGCATTAATTTCGAAATCCGCACCTAAGAAGCGCTCCTCTACTCTCACCTCTATAATTCTAGCACTTCCCAATTGGTTTTTAACTGCGTTAACTTGCAAAGATTAATGGTGTTTTAAAAATAAACTTATTTTTATGTAGTACCTGGTGCCACCATATGCGTTAACTTGCGTAGCTGGTTTAAAATTTTGGTTTGCCTGATGTCACTGACAACGACCTACTCATTTAAGATTGAACCCAAAAGGGTTCTAGTTTAAGATTTACTGGGCTCAATCGTATTTACTTTTTCGATGTTGTTCATCGCTACACATATCTAAGCCAAGTGCCAACCAATATCTCTATCCTGATCCGATCCAACTGTAACCCTGACTCTTTTTCGTATATTTGGCACTTCCGTTGCTTTCTCACATGTGTAATTACTCGTCCTTTTTCAAGTGGGTCTGTCTTCAGCGCACTACGGACCTCCAGATAACTAGGGTAGAGCTAGTACTTTAACCTCCAGAAGTATAGCTTGCATGATAACGAATAAACTGAACAAGTGTTTGCAAATACCTTGTATGCTGTTCGTGTAATTCTGGTGTGACCAGTCTGAGAAGGCGAGATGTGGTCTTTGCAGCGATCGTTTGAAATGTGGTTCTTATTTACACGCACTCCGCTTAATGAAAAGATATATGAATGAAGGGATGCCAAGCATCCATAAGGTACAGCAATTTGTTATTACATAGCATAGGTTAGATATGCAGTTATTGGATAGATACTGAAGCATCTATTAGCCATCTAGGACGCCGTGACCTCATCGCGTAGGAGCAGCTTGGTATCTGTTAACACTGCACATACATTAACAACATACTGATAGCACAGGATAGTGGAACGAAAGCGGCTAACACAGGAATGGGACTAAAGCATTCTACTTTATACGCTCTAAAAACACGGAATAGGGATTTTGCACTAACTGAAATATACTTTTTGTTGCTAGGTATATAATTGTAGTATATTGTTCCAAATGCATCGCTTGACTTTGTCCGTGTTGGATGAGAAGTAATTAAAGTGTTGGCGCCAATGTTGGACCTCTTCTTTGTTTTCAGTAGTGTTATACGCGGACAACTCTCTCTCTCATTTCTCATACGCTGATAAAAGATTTAGGCTGTGAGCACCGATTTAAGGCTTTAAAACGTGGATAGCATTTACCAAATTTATTTCCGAAAGATACTGTATATTAATAAGTCTGAACAAGGAGTTAACCCCATACATCATTAGCTTAACAGCAAATTGATGCAAGAAGTATAAGTCCCACAGGAAATCATCCATTGCGTTAACCAACAACACCCGTACAAGGTGACTGCGGATGCTCAACGAAATATGAAAACGTACCAGTGATCGGAAATCAATATGTCATTCTTCTGCGAGGCGCGCTCCGGTGGTTTTCTTTTACCATTGTCTTTTCAGGTGTTAAAATCTCCGTTTGTCATTCTGTGGAGTGTATGCTGAAAGCTTAACACCTTTGGAAGAAACAAGTTCTTTCTTATATTCACAACCCACAGTGAACAAAAAGGCGAACACTTTAAGGACATGTTCCATTTATCGACATGAGCATCCACTGGACAAACACATCCCCAGGGACCCCAAACACATTGGTCTTTTTCTTGTGAAAGTTAATCAACGTCATTCTTATGGGCTGTCAGACTGAAGTTGTCACGCAGTGTAGCAAGTGCCTGCTGTCCTTCCACAGATGCTAGCTGTTGGAATTCCTCATCCAATGGGTTGTGCTCCCTCAACAGTACCGTGTACAGTAAAATATCCAGATGAGAACATATCCCACCCACATTAAATCAGGACAAAATGAAACGTAGTAACCAGCGCTTTTGACCATATTTCTAAAATACAAAATGGTATACATTCGCATGCAAACACTGTTGTCAGCGTACAAAAGTTGTCATTTTGTCATCATTTTTACTTCATTTTGTGTTCTACTCAGATTCATCCTACAGGATTCACAAAACACATTGAATTTTACGTATTATAATCCACAGTGCCACTTACTCGTTTACAGGCGAGCAGAAAAAATACACACGTTAAAGTGACCTCCTCACAAACCACCTGATACATATCGTACAAAGCGATGCATCTTGTGAGTAAATTCTGCAGGGACTCCCCATATGATTTTACGGCCCTTATATTTGAAAACTGAAGACACTCGAATCTGTGTGATCTCGAAGCTATCCAGCTTTAACATGAATAGTGCAATTTTCTCATTAGCTTAATCTGTTGCAGACATACGCGTCTGAATTTATACCATCTTGTCGTAGTTTTCAGGGTAAGCACATATGTAAAGTGGCCAAGGAGGGACAACTCATATGTTCGCCTTCGTTTAAATTTGGAACAGGAACCGTGCTATTCTACAGGGATTTGGCTCCATGGATTAATAAGCTTGGGCGTCAGGCCAATTATTTATAAAACGTAAGTCGTGTTTTTAGCACGGGTGAATCTGTTAACTAGCAGAACGATAATGGTGAAACGCAGTCCCATCAAGAAGGTTTGATGAGTCAAATAAAAACCATTGGTACGTTAGCTGAAGAAAATGAGACGAAGAACTAAACCAAACAGTTATAACTTCTATTGAACTACCAGGAATTGTTCGCAGTGTCCACAGTTGCTGGATCACGACAGGTCTGAGGACAACTCCAAATGGCCAAAGAATTTTAGGACCCCGGTTCCTTGTATGTGAGCTCAGTAAGCGACTCTCACTAGAAATATTTGTAAATTTACTTAACTGTTACTTCACAATGTGCATGGCCAAGTAAAACAACAGCGAGTTAACCCAAAAAAGTAGCAACAGTTATCAGGTAACATTATCGATACCCATGGGAAGCAGTGTCTGATATTCTACAGGCAACCTAGAAGGAAAATAACAACGATGGCAAAATCAATTCGAATTAGGCAACTCTGGTTCATTCCTGGCGCAATAATCGACACGATACTTCCTCGACTTGAAGCTGCTACATCGTTCCTAGCATCAGTAGTTTCGTATAATGAAAAACTTAAACATTCATTCACCTTTGGTTCTTTATTGAAGATCACAAGGTTTAAGCACATGCTCTCCCGTGATCAAGTAGTTTTTGCCTTTCTTTTAGGTGTGAGTTATGAATTTCATCAAATTTCGCCTTTTTTAAATCGTTTTGCCAGCAACCTTTTCTGTCAATTTTGGTCTAAACCGTTAGTTATTTGCAACCAAGGATGTACAGAGGTTAAACATCTACCAAAATTACCAGGTTTAGAAAGCGAACTTACAATAAATACGTGTAGGGGTTAGCAAATTCCATTCGTTGAAATGAGATATTAGCAGCCTACTGTTAACAACAACTGGGGCTATCACGAACCATCTAGATCTTCTTGGTAGAAGATGCGTATTGGAGACACAGTTTACCATTTTACATCCCGTGTATAAGGTAGGGTTCGCTGTTGGATTATGTGGAGGATTTAACGCGTACCTACCTTGCATGTACCATTTTCTGGTACAAACCAGCTTAATGAATTTTTAATTTAATGCTAGCCTGCATCGTGGTCTTCCGCAGTTTTCGTTGTCAGCAAAGCAAACGAAATGCACTGGACTAACAGCTGCTTGTCAACTAAAAATGAGAGATAGCCATAAGATTAGCTGGAAGTGCCATTCTTACCATGCCCTACGGATCAATACCAGAACGGGTACATCATTGCTATGAGGTAGCAGCATGTAGATCAAGACAATATAACCAAAGCAATCAAAAGTCTTGGAAAGCCGGCTGTAATACCTCGACTCCAACCCCACCATCAAGCAACTTTGATCAGCTACCGCGAATATTCAGCAGTTTTGTGGCACACGGCCAATAATACTGAAAGTGACACGGCTCCGCCTGCACCGTTTTGACGTTTTCCAGGTTTCTATCAACCCCCTAAGGATGCTCTCGTCCAATGTTTTGGCACGAAGATGAAACACTTTTGCTAAAAGTAGCGAACTTAGTCAGTCAAAATACGCGATAAATTTGTACAAGGACACAAAATAAACATTCATTTTCTCCTAAACATATATGACTAGTAGTTCTGTGAAACTTTGGTGTGCCATTTGTACCTACCATTAGTGATAAGTATCTTCTTCGGAATAATTGTGAGTACGCAAAGACCAAATCCAATCAGTACCGCATCCTCCACTGTTTCGGGACCCGGGACATTAGATAAACAGGCATAAGGAACCTAACTGATTTTGACCACCGGTGCCTACAACTTCTGGCTAGTATTAGTTGGGAACAACGCACGAGCATTGAGTGCGTTCGCCGCCGTTTCTTGGGTCATGCAGAGCAAGTAACCAGCTAGCGTATTGGTTCACGTACCAGATTACGATGACTAGGTCATGTGCGATTTATGCACCTTCGGAATCTGGATAGAAACGTGGAGGCGAAATCAGATGACGAGTTAATTAAGATAGATAAGCTCTCTCATTCTGAACTTGACATAGGTTGGCGTCTCCAGCTTATGGGTTCGGAGTTGCAAAGCCGAAGAACGCGTTTGTCTGTGGACACGTGTTGGCACTTGGAAAAGAATTCCAAAATTGCCTTTGTGTTATGAGCTGATTTGCTTCCTCCCTTCCGCTGTGCCTTGCTATCCAACCACGGTCTCCTTACCGACACTAAACAAAAAGAAGCACAATATTGTTTGCTTTACGCACTTTTTTATTTTCTACAGGTACGCAGTAATCGTATGGCACTGCGGCGCAAAATCCTGGGTACTCTTCACCTAAAGCAAATTTGCAAAATGGAGGTGATTGTTGGATGTGATGCGGGAATTCCATGTAGTGGGAATGTAGAAAAGGGCTAAGCACTGCCACTTTATATACGGGGGTTGGGAATTATAGAAATTACAATGTGTGATATATATCTGGCTGCATGAAAATGATTAAGAAGCGCAACAAGTTGAAATATTTCCTAGTTCACTTCACTGAGATCTTTAGAAGGAATGTGCAGAACTTTACGACTTAGGCTCTTCCTGTTGTTGCAAAACCTATCTCCGTGTGAAATACAAATACGTGCGCTTTGAGTGAATCAACACATTCACCCAAATTTTCAGCTGCAGAGTTGCTAACAACTGGAATGAGTGGTGTTATTTGTGTTTTTCCATTGTGTGGAGAATCGATAATCCACTTGCTGCGCTACACTACCGACTTCCTGGTTGTTTGTGCTCACCGAGGAGATAAAGCGACATGAACTCGAAATCATTGGGATGACAGCCAAACTTTCTACCCACAAAGCACCAAGTTGCTGCATTCAACATTCACATCAGGCTGATGCGGTCTATATGGCCGAATTATTCATACTTAACTTCAGTGTGAACTGCGTTCCGAGTAGAGGGTCGCAATCTACTCCCATGTGTGATACAAATGAGCGAGTCCAATGTTAGGTGGCTGTTTTGAAGTTGGCTTCACTCCTTCACTGTCGTGTCCTAGCAAAGCTATTAACTAGCAGAATAAACTTAGTTTGTCTAAGTGGGCGAATTTGAACCACTCTGTCACGTATGCAGTTGAGTCTTGAATGTGAACACAGGCGCTCACATGATTGGTTGCAATGCCTTTGCCTTACCTTCCTTATTTTATTGGTTTTTCTTTCCGACACTTCTAGACACAATAACGTAGGAAGCTTTCATTAAACAGCTCTATACTAGGCCTGCGCGTTCTGTTCCGTCTATCGTCTAAGAGCCATATTTAACATTCTGGCGACGGGCTTGAACTACAGCGATGTTGCACCTTCCTACACTACTTTGAAATATTCCTTCTGTGAAACCAAAACCGACTACCTGAAACGGCTGAAAGCGCACATTTCCGGATTATTTGGTATTACTACCTGACTTGCAACCAAATACGGTATTCTCAGAGAGCCACGCAATTAAATTATTGTGAAAATATTTTGGGGATGTAGGCCAAAGACATTTTGATGCCCTTCATATCAGGGAGCGGGCAACAGGCAACAGCGCGCTAGAAGTCTCAGCGAGTTATGTGGTTCACCACTGAACACATACATTGCCCTGTATGCTTTTTCGACCTTGATTGGGAACGCCGAAGAAAGTGTTATTGCTTGTTTTGCGTGGTTTCAGCAAACCCTATCAGAGTGTTGGCATAGTGAAATCCTAGCTACAAAGTTCGAAGAGTAATGACTTTACGATGCTTAATACTTGGTATCCGTAACCAACGGGCTCGCGGAAGGCTCTTGGCGGAAGATGAGACGATGATGAGCTGGGAGAAACCGTGAAATATTGTTCGGTAGCTGGAGAATGCCCATAAACAGTTAGCAGCATTTTCCTAACAACGTCTTACAGATAGAATCCAAGCAGTCGACCCAAAAGGTGGTACCTATCACCGATGTGGAGGTCAGCGTTTGTCGGCCGAGGAATGTCGTCATAAAAAGTGTATCTGCTGTTAAGGTGGAATATAAGAGCACTTGGCATCAGTTTGCTGACCTAAACCTGGCACAGCTGAAAATTCATGTATTCCGAATAAGCCCGTAAACGTCGTCTAGTCTTCAGACGAAGACCAGCTGAACACGATTTGGAAGACAGCGTCGAGTATCTATGGCATTCACCCATCATACGCTGTGCAATTGAAAATAGTAGGCCAGTTAGTTAAAACGGAATTTGAGATCAATCTCTCAATCACCGTATTCAGTTCTGCAGCAGTTAAGAGATTACCCAAGTTATCCCCCAGTGGATCAGATTTGCCTACGTATACTGAGCAGCCGATACCAGTCCTGGGAAAATGCCCTGTTTATGTTACTAATCATATGGAGAAGCGGATGTTACAGGCATATGTTGTGGTGATTGATTGTCCAAACGGACGCAGGGGCAACTGGATTAAACGCCTTCCTTCCAAGCTAGAGACAGCGCAGTTAATATCCATTAACCAGCGCTTGGCGGATGTGATCAAGAAATATTCCGACGTTTTTGATGGTAAACTAGGAAAATTTCTCGGCTATCAGACTAATATCAAATTGCGGCCGGAAATTCAGCTTCGCTTTTTAATAGCACGTTCCTCACCTTATTTCCTGAGATCAATGTTGCAAGAAGAGCTAAAGACACTGCAATCAGCGGGAACAATTGAGCCAGTCCAATGCAGTGAATGGGGATCTCCAATAGTTAACTGTTAATCGTTGTTTAATTTTGCAAAAATATCCCTTACCGCGGATAGAGGATCTGTATGTTACGTTGGCAGGCGGACAAAGTTTACACAGATCGAACTCAGTCACACGTACTTAGAAATTGAGTTAGACGAGACCCATCACTCATGCACTACGAGATATACCCACATGGGTCTATTGCAGTACAATAGTCCGCTCTTCGGAATCAGTTCGGGCCCGGCGATATACCCAAAGAGAATTGACGACTTGATTAAAGATAAGCCTTTCACTTGCGCCTATCTTGACGACCTGCTAATTACAAGAAGTACAGATGCTGAAAGTTTACAAACGCTATCCACTGTGCTCGAACTTCTACAACTGAGTTGACTCAAACTGACGAAGTCCAAGAATACTTTTTTCTCAGCTTCCGTTCCTTCCTTGGGTTACCACCTTGATAGAAACGCATTACACGTGTTGGAAGAGACACTAAAGCCCATCCTTTAGCACCTGAATCAAAAAATGAAGCTGAAGGCCGCCTCTTACCTAACGCTGCGACAGTATTTCAACGCTTGAACGAGCTGTTCTACAAGGAGAAATCCTAGACTTGTGGTCTGGAGCAAAGAAAAGCATTCACAGATGCAAAATGAGTGCTGAGCGCCTCCCCGTATCTCGTACATTTCGATCCGAACCGGTCTCTAGTGCTGCAGTGTGATGCTTCTCCACGAGTAGCAGGAGCAGTCATTTGCTATTAGACGGATGAGGGTTCTTTTCTTCCACTCGCTTTTGATTCTCATAACCCGTAACCCGCTGAAATAAATTACTCCCAACTGGTCAGAGAGGACTTAGCGAGGTTTTTCGGAATCAAGCATTGACCTAAGTACGCCTGGGGATGACAGTTTGATATCCACACAGACATTAAACCACTTCTTTCACTTCTGGGTGGGGAGAAAGGAATTCAACAGATGTTTCACCTCGAATACAAAGGGATGCACTATTGTTGAGTGGCTGTAACTACAAACTCTAGTATGTAAACGGCCACAGTAATATCATTGCAAATGCACTTAGTCGCAATCCGCCTCAACATGGCACAAAATTGTACAGTGAACCCACGGAGTTTATAAATTTAATCCAACATCTTGAAAAGACACCGTCCGGACTAACATGATGCGGCGCCTTACTGACCGAGAACCTGCGTTGTCAATGGTGAAACTATTCCTGACTGGATGGACTACAAGCAGGTTAGACGAAATGTATTATTCGTCTATCGGAGAAATGAGTTGAGTCTATAAGACGACTCTATATTTGGATACTCGCGCATGGTTCCACCGGAAGTACTACAGCTCCAGTTGCTAAGAGAGCTGCATGACGCACACCCTGGCGTGAACAAGATGAAGGCGTTGGCAAGTGGTTGCTGTTGGTGGTCGAACCTTGATAAAGATAAAGGGTGGCTAATAAAAATCTGTGAACAATGCCAGAAATAGCAAAGAGAAAAATCTTCCGGACCGTTACGTCCATGGCTTTAGTAGCAGGTACACGCGGACTACTTTGGCCCAATCAATGGAATTATTTGGCTTTTGATTTATGCTTATTCTAAATGGATGGAAGAACATTCAGCTCCATATTCGACTTCTGCAGCAACAGTCATTAAAATGCGCTCCATATTCGCCGTTTCGGTAGCACAGAAACGGTATGAATAGACAACGGGACATCATTTAACAGCTGAGAGTTTTAAGAGTACCTTAGTAACCACGGAATACAGCACAAGTCTGCACCGTATCATCCTGCGTCAAATGTAACGGCAGAATGTGCAGTTCAGACTGTCAAGCAAGGTCTCCTCCAGGATACTCTTGGGACCCTACAAATTAAGCTAAATCGTATCCTGGTCCACTCCTGCACGACACCGACTGAGTCGACAGGGAAGTACTTTTCAGAGTTCATGTTTGGTCCGTCACTACCAACGAGACAACACCGACTATAGTAAAAGGAGAATGAGGGCAAAGCAAGCGAAATTGCGTTGGGATGAAAAGATGCCATAAAAAATGTGTCTCAGTTATTTTGCTCCGGTATACACAAGACTACCTCACGAAACTAGCTGGCAACCTACTACAGTTATGACCTCAAAGAGTAACCAAGCGGAGCTGCAGCTAGAGGATGGTCGTGTGGTGCGCCGCTATGTTGACCATATACGGGCACGCTCAATCGAACCACATGGGCCGGATCAACAATTTTCTGCTACTGACGAAAACACGGACAGAGCATCTGCCTTCCAAAATTAGGAACCGCAGACTAATACAGAACAACCTAAATAAAGACGTAAAACGTATTGTTAAGCAAGTTGCTTAGTAGTAACCTGGAGTCTGCAGTCCTGACCAGAGGAGGGAGGGGCGTCACGTATGCAGTTGAGTATTGATTCGTCAGCAAAAGCGGTCAAAATAATGGCTGATAATGATCTTGCCTTACTTTCCTTATTTCATTGGCTTTTTTCCGGCATTTCTAGCCGCTGTTATATAGGAAGCTTTTAGGAAAACGGTTCCACATTACGCCCGCACTTTTTTTCTCTCCAACGGCTAAGGGCCATACTTGGTACACTCGTTGTGTGAAAGGACTGCGATGCGCACTCATAATGTGGATCGCCATTCGCAATGAAAGGAATCCTGGTCAATTCGATCACTGGGACAATAGCTGATGAAACAGATGTATACAGCATTTCGCCCACCCGAAATCACTGCAATTCACGACAGGTTTCAACATTTGTGGTCAGTTGGAAACCGGTAGTTGGGTGCAGTATTTGCTGGTAAAGGCACTTGCTAATAATTTGCTCCATTAAGTACAGTTCCAGTTATAAACTGATCATCTCAAAGTGAACTGGGGTCTTAATAGAGGTTGCGAGTCGCAGCCCAACCGAACAGTGTGTTCCGTAAATTCAACTTTGCAGTGCTTTCTACTGTGCCAAGCTTTTACTCGCGGATCTCAGTAGCATAGTGCTCAGGGCGTCAGAAGTGAACTACGAGACTCTGAGTACCAACCCAGCTCAGAGTATCTCCACCTGATGTGCCCAAACCAGAATGAAACCGCAGTCGTGATGTGCCAGTGTCGGGAGCAGTAGCACCCATATATTTCTATATTTAAAGATTCGTTTGAATTGCAGGGATTCGGGCGGGTGCATGTTCCACTAGAGCTTTTATTCAGCAGCTTGTCGTCAGAAGTTGATTGTTTACGTCTTTTGGATGGAAAAGGTACTTTTCCAACCACTTATAAATTATTTCGAATTTACTTACCTGAATTTAGTCGCAACGCATTCCACCTTAATTAGTTAAAACATAAACACTTTTCGTGAATTTTAAATAAATCGTGTTTTGCGTATGTTATAACTAGTACACATCAGATTTAAACCAAACAATTGGAATTTATTACTATTGACAACCAGGTTCCTAAGCAATCTCTTCGCATATAGTCGTAGATATGGTTATATTTTAGGCAAGAGTGTTGACGATTCTTTATCAATTTGTTATCCAAATCACCACATTGTTTACGTTAGTAAGCTGATAATAATGACTGCACAATAAAAGAGTAGTTTTGGAGGATAAGATGTACAAGCCCAACAAGCCCGGTGGGTTGGTAATTGACGGAATTGCAAAATTCACATACTACATGTTGGAGTCAAATACAATGCGTATTGGTGAATAGATGACGGTATAGGAATAAGTGAGTTGGGGCATTGAGGTGGTGCCATGCGAAACGGAGGTACCATTTCTTATGCTCATTGCTGCGTGCTACAAGTAACCTGATTGCCCAAACTTCTGCACCGAATTACTTGCGTTACCTTAGCTTATAATTCAAAGAAAGCTAGTTAGCCGGAGTATATACCAGAATATCCTTCAGATAACAAATTGCAGACAGCTCAATTTGATATCCAATCGTTTTGAAAATGGCTAGGTTTGGTGTACAAACATCTTTAGTTAAAAGTGCATTCCAATTTTGGCAGACCCGTAGGAAGCAGTATGTCTGTCGAGAATTTAGGCGACTATACTGTTGACTCAGTTTCAGTATATTGCCTCTCAGGTTTGTGTTCGGGCTGAGTTTCTAAAGGTGGCAGCATACGTGACTGATATGAGGTCCACGTAGCCGCCGGCAGCTTGCACTGAACACCCTGAGTAGCTTCAGTCGTTCTTGGTACGGAAGCTGTTGCAAACCCATGACATTTTTTGTTGCACGACGTTGCGGGTTCTCGGCTGCTGCGACGTAATGTCTTAGTCAAGTTTGCTAAGCCTGGATAGGGTATTCGACTTTGGGACGAAAGAAGACACTGAGTATCAGAGAGAAGATCGGTAAATCCAAACTACCGACTGCTCTCTGCAACAGATCGACATGCTGGCTACCTGCATTTGAATCTGACTCTAACTGCCGCGAACCACAACTTCGTCGTGCACTAGCACACCGAGGTCACGTTCATAAATGATCTTCCTTGCATCATCGGCACAATGCTATTAGACGTAGCCTTGTCGATGGAGGCCGTGGAAGACGCAACACGTGTTTACTTTGATTGACAGTCCGTTCTTCACAAACTAATTCCAGGCTTCTTCGAGGTCGCGCTAGGGTACTTTGTGGTCATCCGATCCCTTGATTACTTACCAAACTGTATCATCGTCCGCGAAGAGTAAACGTTTGTAATTATTACCCTCGCTAAACTGTTAATGAAAACGAAGAGCAGGCGGGGCCCAAGTACTGAACTCTGCAGTACATCGAATTGGCATCACACACGGATGTCCGGACGGCAAAGTCTAGTTGCTGTTCGCGGAGAAAGTTATCGATCAACACTAACACTAGATCTCCGATGCCTAGTGCTGAAGTTTTTGAAGCAAAATTTGATGATCCAATTTATCGAAAAATTTCGGAAAATTCAAGTACTTAACAGCAGTTCCTGTCCTCTAGTCAACTGTTTCAGTCCAATTGTCTCGTGCTAGCAATATTTATGTGGTACAAGTTAGACCGTGCTGCTTTTGTGCAATGATGCCTTACTTTGCCAGGTAGCATCTCAGTTCTTCTGCGTTGATCGCTTCCATGACTTTTGCTATTACTGGGAAAGGCGTTCCTGGGTGGTAATTGGCAGGCTCAGATCGACTTTCTCCCTTGTGAATGGTAGTGAAAATACCTCCTTCTGACTCTGTCGGAACTGTGTTCTCACCTAGACAAAGCCAAAAATATCCAGATAGTTGTTCGGCTAGGTGTGTCGATGCTACTTGCACCATCTTGGTATGCAGGTCATCCGCTCTAGGAGAATTTTATGTGTGCAAGGATATCAGTTTTCTAGAACCGTTTATGCAAGGAATGTGACGTTTTATAAAACACCGGTTTTGTGCTGATTAGTCCTGTGCTAATATAGTAAAATAGGATCGACCTGTACAAATTGCCAAGGCCGGTACCATACAAAGTGTGCCCAGGTCTGCAGAACCGAAATGAAGAACTACAACAAGCCAGGTTCTCATTGGCACTTTCTGTAGTGGATGACGGTTCTAGTAATAAACTGAACATCATTTAAATCCAAAACCTGATCCGCCCGATGTGATAATATTGCAAGGTGCACCGAATCCTTCTCTCTCAATTGCTTACTCGAAACCAAAGAAAAGGGCCAGGCGTTCACACGGCCACGGAGTACTAGAAACCTTGGGAACCACGAATAATTTGTCAGCACGATCGATAGATGCATGGCGGGCCCACCCGCCCACATCCTCTTTTCCAATCTACCGACTAATGCAACATCGGGAACACCCATCATTCCCATTAAGCAACGAAATCAGAAGCGCTCTAAATACAGATAAACCTATGAAACCGTTGCTGCTGGCCATAATCAAAGCCCGAACTTAGTAGCTTTACCCAGCACGGCCCCAAAACGGGTCAAACACCAGGTGCAACCTAAAGAGAAGGCACTAAATCCCTGGATAACCGTGCTTTCCACATCACCGAAGACCAGGCGGAATTACAGAGTCTTGACACTTATAAGCACCAACGTTCCTGAGTCCAAGCAAAATGTTTAAGGGGTAAACAGCTGGATGACTTAAAGCAAAGAAATTTCCTTTGTGATAACATTTGAGAATATCTGAGCGCGTCACTAGATATCCAACCTCGAATTATTATGAGGAGTCCCGGCTAATGCGACTAACATGGGGATCAGTAGATGATGTCGAGACGGTGCTTTTGTCGGCAAATCACCTGCGGACTAATAAAGTGGTATACGCAAATTTCCGTATGTTCCATAGAGCCAACCTCAGAGTGACAAAAATATATCAAACGGACATCACACGGAGAGAAGCAAAGGGAATTATCTTCGTTCATGGCATGCCCAGGCTACTGACAACTAGCAACAAGGAAGCCCACGCTCTCGACCTGCAAGACTTGCGTTACTTCCGTGAAGCACTCCGTGCGGGCGGCGTCATACTTCGGTCGATTACACGGTTACCCGTGTCACTAAACTACAGAGGCAGTGATCCGAGGTACAATCGCAACAGATTGCTGTGAACTTAAGCCGTAGCTGGCAGTCACTACGCAAAACACTTCTTTCGGAACTACTGCTGAAGACAGCAGTTAGAGAGCCACAATAACTTGCTGTTCTCATGGAAACGACACCAACCGTGACTCAATATAACCACAACAGCGAATTAGAAATGTGTGCGCTAGGATCCGTAGCTAGTGAGAATGCTACCGATCAACTACATACCGCAGGTGTAAGTGAGAATAAAAAACAGATTGCATACCTATCTAGATTCGGTAATTCACACAAAAGAGCGATTAGGTGCCGGCCTCTCATTGGTCCGGACAAATGCACGGCTTTTTATGTGCTCCTAGTCAACAGCTTTTGACATCCGCGAAGCATTTCTGTATGTACACTAAGGCTCAAGACTTATTGAGTAAACTTCCAGAAGTGCGGCCGCGTCAAGAATCAAAAGCCTGCGACCTCGTCGCCATACCGGAGACATGGTTACGCCCTGAGATCACACTACCAGGCATGCCCATTTTTCGGCACGACCGGCCCAGCAAAGGCAGCGTTTTGGTTTTGTACATCCACAATGACCTACGATTTGAGCTCATAGAGGATCCGATCAACAAGGCACAAGATTCCCTTTGCTGCCGCCTAATTTTAAAAGGAAACAATACTTGCTTACTGATGGTCATCTACCACCCTCCTTTCTCCAAGCTCGAGATGGGCCTCTATCTGGTATCAAGAATAAGGCAGGTGATAAACACAACTCGCAGTCACATTCGCATTATTGGCGATTTCAAAATCCACGCTCTATTATCCCAAACAGCTTCCGGAGAACAGTTTAGGGTCGATCTACAAGAACTTGTCTCCCGTTAAGCGCTGTATGGCTACATCAACACACACACCAGAATCCGAGAAAAAGATGAGCCTTTGTATTTTTGATCAGATTTACACCATCGAAAAATAATGGTCGATAGCGACCTAACGTAACCACTGTACTCAGCTTGTTCGCGAGGATAAAATGGCGTGCCAGCAGAAGTTGGCAGTGAGTATGGCCTCAAACCACAAGCTCCCGGATCAACACGTCAACACTCTACGTAAGGTGAAACGAGGAATTCCTCCTTTTTAAACAGCGGACAGACGCACACGGACACCGAACGAGGCGACAATACCTTCCGACTATTTTGTGCTGTAATATTTCAGTGCGATCACTGGCCACCTAACCTTTTGACGATGGTTGTTTTACCCCAACAACTCACTCACATATCCTTCACAGCAGAAGAAGTACTAAAAATGCGGTTGACTATGCGCAAGCACAGCTCTCCTGCAGTTGATAATACACACACCAAATCGTTATTTTGGAGTAATGAACGTGTCCGACATGTGGAAATACGGAATGATTACTCCTATTCACAAGTGAGGTAGTCCTTCCAACCCGGCCAACTACAATCCCATAATCTTACTAGCGGTTCTTTTAAAGGTCATGAAAGCTAATATTTCTAAGGCGCTAACCACCTACCTGGAAGAATTTAACTACCTTCCACCGGAACAGCATGGCTTCCGACGAAATCCATCTACACTACAAATATACTATTAGCACGATCCAGCTGGACTGAAGCAGTAGACTTTGGTAGAGGAGTTGCTGTAGTCTTCCTTGACTTCGCAAAGGTGTTCGACCGGTTAGACCACAACATTCTGCTTCTCAAACTCCAGGCTATTGGTATGGGTTATCCTCTTCTTGGATTGATCAGGAGTTTCTTCTATCCTGGCGCCTGGAACTACGAGTGCGTGAATGGTTGTCAGATCCCGTCTGTTGAATGCATAGTACCAAAAGTACTGATATTAGGACTGCGATTATTTCTAACGAAGAGTAAAAATATCACACGCTTCATAAGAATAAACTGCCTGCTTTATGCTTATGACATCAAAGTTGATGGGCGATCAATACTGAAGCTGAACTAAATAGGGTGTATGCGTGGTCAATCCAGAAACTAATTCAACTTATTGTGGACCAATGTAGAGTACTGCACAAGTTGGTTTACTCCTACAAAATCTGCAACCAATAGCTTCAAACGTCTTTGGTGAGAAGGGTTTGATCAAATGCAGTTTGAACATGTTTTCCTCCTTTTAGCATTTTACCGCAATACTTTTGAGAACGTACCTAGCATTGCATTATATATAAAATGTTGGCTATAATTTCCTGGGCATGTGCAAATCTTGAGCTACACTGCAACCTCCGGTTCAGCAATGGGACCATGATTAGTGTCGGTCACACGTTGGTCCTGTACAAGCGTGCGCACACAACTGTTAAGACAGATTTGTTGGCTGATCGATCGATGAGAAAGGCCTACCGGCAAGCCTGGAAAACAAATCATTTGTGCACAAACTTGAATGCTAATGATTGGGAAACAATAGTGAAACAATATGAAACAATGTATGTGAGCGAATCCGAGCCAATGGACGCTTTATAGATTGCTCTATCGCATGCAGCAGCACGGTTGTTAAAGTAATCAAAACACGATATATTGGTACACTTGTGTTTGAGCTCGAAAACTATAAAAGCATCTGGATTTTCTGGAACCGTGATCTGTATGTAATACATCGATGCAAAATGTTTCGGTGGATAAGGGAAATTAGTGCGACCAGAATAGGTGTAAGCTTAATGTGCATTTGGAAGATGAAGAGCTAGAAAGGAACAATAACGAAAAGGCTGAGATGTGACACGAGCCGAGCGTTAGACACCACAGTCGAAATTGATTGCACCAAAGTGCTTCCAACCAAAAAGATCAGCAGTCAACCTGGCTAATTTTATAAGTATTTGAGGAGATTTTCAGAAGGCAGGAAATGAAAATACACTTGGATGGCCCACTTTCGTCGAATACAGTAAGATACTTCAAAATGAGATAGCTTTGGGCATAATGGCACAATCTGAAAACAATTACCTTTTAACTGGTATTGTTGAACCAGGTGCGTAAAGTTCACTCCGTTGAAATGGCTATACAGGCAAAAGTATTGCGATAACCACCGGTTTATTGGGAAGAATATATGAAGAGAAATGCCACCATACACTAATGCTCATAAGCACATATATCCAATACAGCATTCCATAGCATCGTTCTGGATGCGCTGCCAATGGTAAGATTTACGCTGTTAAACGTGCGGACACAATTTTCATAGAAAAATAAGAGGAAAGTCTGCATTCACCGCTTAACTGCACGATCTATACAAGACTTTAACTGCTGATGATTACGTTACTCCATGGAGATTCAAAAGATACTCTGTGTGGAAAACAATACCTGAAGCCAGTTGAATATGCCAAGTCTCCCTTGCAAATGAATGAAGACGGATAACAATGTAACTTGTTGCAGCCTACATTTCCACAGCACGAAACCAACAAACATAGTACTCTGATGTTGACGAGATCACCTCGCCAACTTATCTATATTAATCACGTTCTCGTAAAATATTAAGACAAATAGCTTTTGCGATTGCGCTGAAAATTGAAGATTGCTGTTGACAGTTTTTTACATTTGGTCAGTTAATTAAGCGTTTCTCCTACGCTTGGCCGAGTTCAGTTTTTTATATGTATTCGGACATTATTTTCGCCCGCATTTAAGAGGATTAAGCTCGTAAAACTACTTTTGCACCCTTTTCCTTGTGTTGTAAGGAATTAGATTTCGTTTCAAAATGCAGCTCAAATTCGAAGTTTCGTAGTTGTTGAACTGCGTTCTAAGAAGCCCCATGAATCAGCAGATCTGTTATCTTTCGTTTTTTATACGGCACATTAGTTCGATCAAGATTAAGCGTGCAAGTAGTCTTTGAAGTATATACTCCTTTCTGACTCGAATTCTCTAGTTTCTTTGATAGAGTGTGCATAAATATACACATATGTCAGCAAACATATTTTCTGCACTTAGATGTCAGTCTATTTTCAGTTTTTGTTGCTAGTTCCACTCATTTTGCACCTGTGCATTAGTATCTTGAAGTAAACTTTGAACCTGGCTTAGTAGGTGGCTCATTTAACTCCGGTAAAAATGAAAACATGGAACATGGCATCCAGAACTACGGGCAGCTTTAATATCCTCGGTTTCAGCAAATCCATAAAAGATGGAGTTACGAGATTTAATCAATAACCTTCATGCGTACTGTCACGTGTAACGATCGTGTGAGAGCGCAACGACTTTTCACGTTAGGCATATCAATTACCTGGATTTGAACACGATTATGACGCTGTTCTCATCGGAGAGAGCAGTTGATGATTTATACAAGGAACATCTAATGAGTGAACCAAAAAAACATTTCATACAGTGTGACACACCACTACTTCTATTACCATCCACTATTACAACTAGTGCATATTGCGTTGAAACACACCTGTGAGTTACTACAAACAGTTGAAACGGCAAAAGCTGTGAAAAGCACACATCTGTTTAGCATTCATGCATGAGCATGAGGTATTCTGTAAAATATGACCTATGCCAAATATGGCCACAGTTTCTCAGTCGATGCGAAATATACCTATTATTATTATTATATATTATTATTATAAGGTTATTTGACGTTGCCATCGTTGTTGTGATAAATCAAATTTCGAAGGCAGCAAGATTCTTAACTTTGATTTCCGAGACGCAAGGGTTTAGACAAGGTTCAATGGTCGATCTTTTACAAAATTGGGAAGGTTTACTGAACAATGAATTATTGTGTTAGTACTCAGACATTATGAAGGCGTAGCTTTTTTAGTATATATCTATGTCTCCTGCTCCGCAAGGGAAACAACCGTTAGATTTTACATGCGGCAAATACAGGCTAAATCATAAGTGCGATTAAGATTTTCTATTACTTACAAAAATTAGATAAGTTACGACGTTTTAATGTCAGTTCACCAACAAATTGGCATTTTTTCTACCACACTAAGCAGAAACACAATTATTTGACTTAGCTCAATGCATTCTTAATTTTAGCAAGTCACACTAAAGTTGGGCTCAAATAATCTTGAAGATGGAACTCAGCGTATCAGTTGCATGCCTGACAAGTAAGTCACTATCCTAGCTTTTCCAAATATTGATTGTCATATTAAGAAAAACTGTTGAAGTCAGCATGGGTTTAATGGATATAAAATACTTTTTGTGCACCAAATGCAACATATCTGGCAGCCTTGTCATT
>CALYDF020000945.1:0-18910 GCA_944474145.2 Dicrocoelium dendriticum | reverse complement strand
AAATGAAAATTATGGTGCAAGTATTTTCACAAATATTAAGAATATACAAGCTTTTGTGTGTTTATGGTTGTCTGCGGGTTTATGCATATTTTCAGATGTGCCGAATCTAGAACTAGCAACTCATGATTATTCATGCGAGAAACCGTATTTGCGTAGTCGAACTCGCACACATGAAACAGTTACGCTCAGTATGGTTGATTGCAAACGTAAGCGCGTTGCTATGGCTCATTGTGATCAAATGAAGTTAAAGGTAAAGCAAATATTCACGTTTGCAATATATGTAGTTTCACGGTATTTATGGGTATGAAGTTTTGTTCGCTGTTCCGTTGTCTGATTAAAAAATGTTAGAGAAGGAAATCGCACATTGTTTAAAGATTTGGTTTCCCAGCACTTGTGAGCATACCACTTTCTGTTGCTAGGCTGATACGTATATCTAAAAACACAGTTCAAACGATTGTCCTAAAACTTTGTTAATAGGGATTACAAATGATAATGAAATGTGGAATTGCGTTCACTTAAATTGAAATGGCGTATCAGTGGGAAGCATTAGAATGAGAGGATAGAGGATCTCTACCTTTGAAAGGTCCGATCAAGGTTGTTGCCTTTACAAGGTTGCTGAATAATCCTTTTACTGCAAGCCGCTTGTCGTTTCAAAGCTTTGTTTGTTTGATAGTTCACAATATTATCATTGGTATGCCGCTTTTCAATTCAATAACTTGCGGTGGCATCTTTGGCAGTTCGAGTGAATTCAAACTAATTGTTGTTGAATAACCATCGCAATGAGGCTGGAAATTACCGTAGTGCAATGGCTTGCGTTCCTAAGAGATCCATTGTAATATGTTGGGTGATGCTATTTCGCACCTTCAGAGTCACTCATACCAGATTGGTAAATGGTTAGAGACCGGAGAAAATTAGCCTCATTGTCCTCCAGGTTAAGATGGAAATTATGGTGGCTCCTTATTCCTTGAACAATACTCCTTATGGCCCAAAGTCAAATCCGCTGCCTTGCGGACAGGTTTTTAAAACAAAGGCTTTGGTTTAGGACCTAAATTGTTAGCCTGTCTAGGCGTGGGCAACCTGAAAGTATCCCGTCCAAACAATACAATTAATTTCCCTTCAACCTGTTCCTTACTATTCTAGATAACGCAGAGGATAGTAAACGGCGTCCCATTTGCTGCATCGAGAAGGGTGTATATGGTTTGGTTGTTGCTGCTCATGGCACCCCGTCTTCTTCTTCCCCTCTCTTACGTTTTTCACTATTATAGTTCCGGTTCATCATCACTTACATCTCCCCATTTTTCGATCTCCAGAATCCTGGACAGCTCACAGCGAGTTTTGCTAGGCAATGATCTGCTAGTTTTAACTCACTTGCAACCGCGGAGCGTCACTCCTGCACTGTGACAACCCATGTCTAACAAATGGTTCCACCCCAATTCATCGTGTTCCATTTAGAACCCTCCATTCCCCTTCAGCTTGGCATGCCTAAATGTATGCACATTTTTACACATACGTCAACAGGCAACATTTTCTAAAATTAGAGACCGTCTCCCTAGATACCTGCTACTTATTATAGACCCGCGTGCATGACGCAAGCCCTGCGCTCACTCTGCCATACCCTTCGAGTGACAACAGAAGTGTTTTCGCAATGCGACTATCCGGTGACGAAACGGATTCGAGCACCCACCAATAAGTTGTTCGCATTGACCTGAGTCCCCGGGCTGCAAGTGCTCCAGTTGACTAGGTTCTAGTCATTAGACGGATTTGTGCAGTCCGATTCGCTTGCTTGTTCTAAGATTTGAAGTCGCGCGGGAATAATAGTTGTCTATTCGTGGTCGCTACCTATGCACCCACAAACGCTAGCATTGATTCGCTGAAAGACGACTTCTTTCGCCAGATGAAGGAGCTGCTTCTCCAAAGAAGAAGCTCGCAAAGTGTTGTGCTGGCTGGGGTTTTAAACGCTTGAGTTGGAATATTAGCCATGGATGAACTGGGCGGCCAGCACAGTGTAGGCCCCGTAAAACATCCGTGAGTGGTTAATCTAGTTGTGTGAAGATGCCCGCTTATTTTATGCGGGCACTAACTTCCGACGCAGTACCTGCCCTAGGGTGACTTGGCGCCAACCAGCATCAAACCAGCCTGGGACGCAAATCGATCATATTGAACACAGTTACCGCTGGAGTGGCTGCATCCAGAACTGTCGCTCGATTTGGAGCACATGTGTGGACACCGACCATGCACTTGTATTTGATGACATGCGGGTGCGGTTTGGCGTACGACCACGTCGACACTTTGAGCGCATTGACGGCAGTCAACTGGCGAAGATATCTGTTGTTATTATTATTTTATAGGATTGCCTATGATTAGCAGCTTTCACCGTTTTGCTTACCAAGCACTTGTAATCCGGGAAGGTTTTACAGTGCATGTCACCGTTTAGATAAATGTACATGAAGTTGCGCATACCATGGAAGAAATTATTTTTTGTCGTGTTTGGTTTTAAAGATAAAGTTGCTTTAAATCCGCGATTTTACATCAAAAATATATCAATGTTAACTATGAATAACATCATGAAAATCAACCGAGACCGTATTATTTGTTGCTACTTTTGCGGGCGAATTCAGCAGGCATCTGAGTCCTACTGTGTAAACATTGCACTTGAACGCGTCTGCCACATACCCTAAGCAGAGCATTAGGCTTTTTGCATCTTTTAGGCACAGCGTATCCCAATATATGATAAACAGTGAGGCAGTGGTGTTTCAAATTCCAACGCCAGTTAGCACTAGAAGCAGTACAGATAAATGTCATAAACATAATGTATATTACGAGAATAGGCGAACGTTTCCTTCTATCCCACTACTCAAAGCCTTGGAACAAACCTAAGTGATATCAGAAAATTGCAACTATTTGCTTGCGAATAGTAATCAGATATAAGTCCAAAACATAATCGAAATTTTCGGGATATCACGGTCCCCATACAACACATTCGAAAATGGTATTATTGGAGCCTAAATACGTTTTCAAAACTTATGCGGTTAACATTTCGGATCACAGACCCATTCATTTCATTTCATTTTTACTCCGCCTAAATCTCTATTTTTGATGTTGTGAAGAATCTTGGTTAAATAACAAAAAAATTATAGCACAAGGTTTCGGAATATTTGTGTTACATTTTTTATATATTGTGCCCATGATCATATCTGAAAAATTATTAATTTAATGTCTTGAAACGTTTACGCCATTATTTGCTCTCTTCCTTTAAGGGAACAGCCGCTTACATCATCAAACAACATGCAATTTATTTAGTTATCTTTATATTTCGATGTCAGGATTTATTTTCACTTATTCAGTGTTCTTAATTGCCTACCACAAATGACTTGCATTAGAAATACACAATTAGCCTCGTCTGCAAAAGAAATGCCAACTGACTAATTGTATTTCACATAATCAGTAAGCAAAAGCTTGAATTAGCCATATAGTCAAATAAGTATGTGTAATTAAATAATTCTCTTTACTGGTGGATGTTTGTGAGTAGTGTGAAGTTCGAAGAAAGTAGAAGCCACGATTAAAATTCACGCACAATACTATGCCTCGACGGGGAGTCGAACCCCGGTTCGAACTTCACACTACTCACAGACATCCACCATTACTCTACCATCGCCCATTGGACGTCTGAAGGACAGGAACTTCGGTCTATTGGGAAGTGACGGGTGAGTGAGCCAATCTGCAACATCAGGACAGGTACTGTGAGCTTATTGGCAACACATCGCGCACCAAGCAGAAGACATGTGTTTAAATTTGCGCACCTAATCGTCAGCCCTCGGTAGCTCAGGTGGTAGAGCAACGGAGCGGAAATTCGTGGACCGGGGTTCGACTCCCCGTCGAGGCATATTATTGTGCGTGAATTTTAATCGTGGCTTCTACTTTCTTCGAAATTCTCTTTACGCAAGTGGAACCATACTGTCTTACCGAATGGCGTTTCAAGCACATGAATGAAAACAAACACCATTCACCACCACTCAGGAACACACTGTAGCAAGTAGCGCAATTTATAACCATCGGTTTCAAGTACAATAATCTTACGAGGTGATAATTTCATGCGAAAAATATCGGTTCTTTCTGAAACAAACTTTATTCATACTTTCAATAAATGCTGTAGATACGATTAGGATTTTGATACACAACTGCGGGCGTTTGGACAAATAAACAGCTCCATATTTCAACAAATGATCAGTGCGTATGTTCCCCCCTCATGTCGAATACGCAATTCAAGCCTGGCATCCATGGTTGAAACACGATCTTAATGCACTGGAGCAGCCACAACTTCGGACATCTAAGAACGCAATTGAAATGCTCAATCTTTCCTACCAGTAGAGGCTGCAACGACTGGGATTGTTCAGTGGAAGCTATCGCAGACTACGAGGCGACCTTATTATGTATACTTGATTCTGCGAGACTCACATTATGTATGCCGCCCTTTACTGCAACTCAGCAGAAATACAAACCTGAGGGGCCACTCATTAAAACTCGCAGAACAATACAGTCGTCTGGAGTGCCGCCGAACGTTCTTTTATTTTCGTGTCTGTCACCCGTGGAATGCTCTCCCTGAATCGGTCGTTTCTGCACCCACACTAACAATACTTATAATACGGTTGGACGATGCACTCATCCATTTAAACTTTGTCACTTAACACTAGGTCTCCATCCTACACCTGGAGTCTACCATGGAATTATTTGTTGTTAAATGTGGGTGCTGTGAATCTAAGAGGATTGCAAGACTGCGGCGAAGCAAACGAACAGCCCTTATTGTCATATTTAAAGTATTAATTATTTTACTATCCTTATCACCATTATTGTTATGTTGATATCCACATCAATTATCCGACGGGACTAGTAAAGCAAAGATTTTTAACCCGTGTAAATTCATTGTTCATTGTTCGTTGATGTTAAGTTACCTGCAATTCTATTATTCGTAACCTAAAAACTCTGTAACATGAATATCCCTTACAGTTACACGGTGTATAAACAGCACACATGTCGTTTAAAATTACCCTTTATCATAAAGGTATATAACCTACGTTTATTTATTTAAGGAATATTTGACATTAACTATATAAATTGTGTTTTGAATTAGTTTACATTTACCTTAGATAGCACCATAAGTTGTAATGAATGGTGTTTGTATTTCAATTAAGAGATTTTTCAACAAAAAAATGATTTTTATAATAATCCGTTGTTTTTAAATGTCTAAAATAAAATCTTGGTTTATGTGGATACAATTGACCCAGAGTATGCATTTTATGAATTTTGTCAATATGCTTTGTCTATCCTTTGCTTGCCGTTACTGCCATTATATGTTTACTGACACGTAATTAGAAGCCGTTTTTGCCTGCCCAGTACTATTAGGAAATATGTATCGTTCTGAGAGGAAATGTGACTTAAATCTCTCATTAATATAAACAGAAATCACCGGTTTACTTCAGCGGATGACGTCTTCAGAGTCAGTCAGCAATAATAATTTTATACTTCGGAAAAACACCACAAACTTTGTTTACCCCACTGTGTGAAACTAATTTTATTCCTAAACAGAATAATTGTTACATTTTAACGAACAGCACGGAGTCTTACTATGAAAGGATCCCTCTTCCTCCCTTTATGTTTTTACTTCATTTTGGAAAAAACGGGGTAGCTGCTGAAGTTTCCAATTTTTGGAGCCGATTCTCCTACCGTCAACACATAAACTTTAATAGCTTTTTATTAATATTTATCGTCAGTGACAATTAACTAGGTAACAAGAATATTTCTAGGTTAGTCATTATCAATTATGTTATAGAAACAGAGTGAACGATGTTACTATCACTGACACATGTGTATTCTAATGCACGGCTGGATGTGTGAACTTCCGCAGACTTCCAGCTCGGTGTGTTCTTGAAATATCTATTTTCCTAGCCACCCGATTAATAAAACTATATCAGCGTTTCGCATTGATTTACTTTTGCATGGAACAAGTAAGCTTGTTCTGGTGACCTCACCTGGAGTTTTAAGATTGATTTTACCGCTGATTAGTAATATAGGTTGCCCCGCTCAATGCTTCGAGTTTTATTGTTTGGAGTCTCCTAAGAGTCAAATAGTACAATATTTTCCTTCACCTAGGCATATTTGTCATCAACGTAGAATGCGTTATAATATTTTACACCACTTATTGAGAACCGAGCAGGTACTGAGTTTTGCACGGTACGGTGCGAAACAGACACTCATCATTTGTCAACTTTTAGATGACGAATCCGCATTTCAAGAGGAAGAGAGTCAACGGTCTGAAATAAGTTAGTATGTTTATGGGTTGTTCATTTGCCCTAAAACAAAATGTTAAGAGGGCTTTCCAGGTGGATATAAATAACCACTACCCCATCGATGGAAGTTTGGAATGCGCAAGGCATCGAGTGCTAATCGCAAGCCATATTTATTTGCTATGTCAAAGTCTGAATTACCTGATTTTTCGGTACTTAACCAGATTTAGATGAAAAACGTTACGCTCCAATAACTGATGCTTCCCGTTGGCTGCAGACATTCGGTATACTGAGCGACAAAGAATTTCAACTGTTAAACTGTTAAAATTTGTAGATGAATATCACTGTTGCAGCGCACTGCAAATGGGCAATTTTAAAGTGTAATCGGGCATTCATGGCATTCGTTCTGTTAATACACTGGAGATATAATTTGGAATTTTCGTTCGAGTCCTTAGCTAGATTATTCAAACGTAATATGCAAGCATTTATTACAGGCAGTACAGATGTCCAAGAATTAGGAGTTTTCTTTTTTGTGCATACCAAACATTAGGTAGCCGCAAATGTTTAACAGATCAAAGCTGTCACTCCAAAGATATTTTCAAAAGCTTTTTCGCAATTTACTTCATTCAAGCCAGTCTTGGTTTGAATCTAAATCTGGACTTGCATAACAGTTACCTTGCTGGTCCCCATGAAAATGATCATGCCGTCTTACCGATTGCTAGATGTATAGGAAGTCAGTAAAACTTTGAACGTTTTTCTGCAAAATTGATCTTACTAGTACCAACTAAGTCTTTTAAACACATCACTAGGCGTTTTGTTTTCCTTAGCCAGTAAAAAGCAATTCATGATAAAAAATGAGTAAATCGTTGTCTACGTTTCAAAGACCAATGCCATTATGTTGCTGAATTGCTTATTTTCATTTTTCCAATGGAACTGCTGTCTGTTCATTATCGTATTTCGCGTCTGACTTAAGTTATTAAAGCACGAAGGGGCACTTTTCGGCGTAAGAAATGATAATAACAGAGTAAACGTTTACCTTTTTTATCAGTAAGCATAGCTATACTTAATTGAATTCTTTAAACCATAGTCTCCGTATGAAGCTTTTCCTTTATCAATAGATACTTCATTGGAATACTTAATGGCGTTTAAGCGCGGATATTCGATCGCACTTTGTTAAATTACAACTTTGTAGATTTATGCAAAACCTGATAGTGATCGGTTATAACCGCAATTCTCTCACGTATAATGATTCACAATGCGGATATTATATGTCATTTGGGGTAAATGCTTCGTTGTTTGTAATTTACTTGTGTGCTGCTGATTCGCTTTCCATTGGGATGCATGACTAGGATAAAATATAACTAAATAGCACACATACATTTGGAGAAGCGAATCGAAAATTTACACATGAGTTCGTTTGAATGAATGGCATGAACGCCTTCCCATCCATACCAATCAATGGAAATACAACTCCTAAAATTCAACCATGTTCACATGCAAATTCAACAGCCAACACTTGTTTTTTGACAATTACTTTGCTATCTTTTGTGCAAAAATATCGTGGAAAAGCACAGCAGATGGAGAATAATCCTGATTGATTGTGCAATGAAATAGCTTCAGCGTAAGTGAGCAAACAATTATATAATATATATAATATAATAAAAATATATATAATATATAATATTTAAACTCTAAGCGATTTGACCAACATTATTTCCTAAAACGTTAATCCAAAAAGCGCTTCGTGTTATTTATTTTTAGGCCGCTGAAAACGTTTAAAATCTTTACCACCGCAACGTATACTGCAGTGAGGTAGATAATAAATGGAAAGAATTACCTGGTAAATCTCGTTTAATATTTACGTGATCAGACTGCAGCTCCGCTCCGGCACTGCTACTCATCTCCATATAACATATAATTGTGTTAAGGTTGATGATAGTGGCTAATGTGAACAAATTTCAAGCCAAACATTTTCCAGCTCACAGTTAGCATTTTCTTCAACTGGACTAATTATATCATCACAATTTCCAGTGTTTAAATATATTATTTCAAGAAAAGCACATCTCTAGACTGACTATGCATTGGTGCTCACCTGAAACAAGTTGGTTTACACAACTATGTAAACAGAGGTGTACACAGTAGGTACTGTGAATGCACGAAGCTTAGTGTAACTCTACTATTTTGCTTTGGTTGTTAGTTGCTTGACATCAAGGGAGCTTATTTTGCGAATACTCTTAATGCGATTTTAACTTTATAATCGCTAATGGATTATTTTGATGCTATACTTGTTTGAAAGATAATCCATATTCCGCGGCTCGCTATCAATTAGGACAAGTTATCTTGTTTTATATAACCCAGCCCGTTTAAAATATACGCGATGCAGCTTTAGTACGATTTGCCCAAAAGAACCGCACACATAGGCTAGAACACTAAATTTTATTACATTTGTATATCAACACATTGCCCTATCAGATGGATTCTGTTGGTTTCGGAATGACATTCGCTTTAACTTTAAAGAATTCGTGTCATCTGGAGGCGCAATCATGGTCAGAGATATTTAAATAAATTGCACCTGAACACGAATTGGCGTTTACATAAAAACGTCATGAAAACTGAAAACAAAATTATGGCTCAAGTATCCTGAATTATAATTTTGCCCTCTAGAGGCATTATATACTGCTTTCAAATGATATTTAAAATGATGTACAACGAAGAATGCAACAAACAAAGCGTATTACAAAAGAATTACTTAGGACAGTGGTTAAAAGCGTTAAGCCAAATGTTAAACTTGCTAAAATATGAAGTAAATTAATTATATTAAAATTATCCGATAACATATTTAAAGCAATCAGGATATCAGTGGTTTTAAGCTTGATATCTCAGCTACTAGTTGGAAAAACACCTAGATGTCACTGGACGTGTGTTACAAGTATGTTGTTGATTATTAATAATTTGAAGAACTATTGTGGACAACGCAATGAAACTGTGACTTCGCAGATGCACTTGAGTATATCCCTGCATTGTAGGATAGTTTGGAAATGATACATTGAAGAATATGTCAAATTCCACCTGAACTTGTATTTTCTAAATTAAACTACAAGTGAATTTGTGCACGGCCAATTAGCTTAGCGTTTTCGGAACAATGCTTTGCACTAATGTTACTCTCGGTATTCTCCTGCTTTCTTCTTAGCCCATTAACAGAAATAATCTAGAAACATTGACTTATCTACGTTGTGTTACCTAACATTGGTTTATAATTAGAAAGAGGCGTTGTTAAGAAAGCTAAGCCGATAACGGTGACAATAATGCAGCTTTCTGAATAAAAATTTAAAGATTTTTCAGACGGATGTTGAGGATCCTATTTCATTCACCATTTTTCTGCCAACATGAGCATATTTGACATTTTATTTTTCAAGTTTGTCAACAAAGTAACAATTGCCTTGAAGCATAAACAAGTTATTTTGTTGTTGTTTTTTCATAGTAATGACATCTAATTTAAATGACGGTTCAATAGGTAATGTACAAATCGGTTGAACCCCTAGGTTAGCTTCCTAAACACAATGGCGTTGCAGCGTTAGGCTAGTGTAGGATGTGAAATGTTGCCTAAATGGAGAAAAGGCATGCCTGAAAATTGCTCATTCAACCGGACCAAATGGTTAGTTGAAACATGGGAGTAAAAGCTGTCAGTCAACACGATCGCCGGAAATCCTCTGAGACCGCTCCATCATGCTCCATTGCTACCCTAGATGAATTACTGTGTGTATTCAACGAAGTAACACAATTCCCCGACGAAGTAATTAAACACGTGTTTTTGTTAATGTGAACGTAGCAGAATCTGCTAACTAAAACTGATCCTCTTGCAAACGTTGTGCAAATTGTTTACACCAGATTTCGTAATCGCCGTTCATATTTGTTGCTGCTACCATTACTGATTCCTCTACTACCGCTGCTGTAGGTATGGACTATTTTGCATCCATTCTAACTCATAATAATATTAGTTATGTAAAAATACGTTGCCTACATGTGAAATCAATCTAGGTAGGAAGGGACCGCCACAAATCACTGGTGGGATCATATAATTGGGTTTAACTTTAAATTGCGGCCGTCGAACCGAATGCGTTTAACACAGGCGGAGTAGCATAACAGCGGTTCTAATGCAATTTCTGCCGCTATCCACCTTTGCCGATTTATTGCGGAATCAGTATCCGCGATGAAGGAATAGCTGATAATTTTGTCCGGATTTGCGTTATAAAGTCAACACATGATCTAATTGGCATGTATTTAAAAACCTTCATACATGCTGCAGGTTTGTTCCATGACCTTACATGTTTGTCCAAACTTTGGTCGCTGAACTTTTTTTAACTATTGAAGTGCCCCGTAAGTAAATGTTTAAGCATAACCTATTTTAGGCCGTGAATTATAAATGAAAAATATTTTGGTCAGTTTGTCCTAGATGGTAATAGGTTCAACTTTGCCGCTGGCTCAATGAAGCAGCTTTTGTGCAATTTCTCAATGCAGTTTTGGATACCTGCCTGGGGGAATAGTTTATAATTTTGACAATGCTAAAAATGTACTTGATGTATGACTATTGTGTGTTACCCATTGAAATCTCATTAAAATCCCTTGACTTAACGATTTATGCGATGTGAGCTTTACAAATTTACATCGCGGTTTTGTTCAGGAATTGCAACCAAGTGATGATCACTTGACACTTGCTAACACAAACTCGAAGTGGTTTATCAATTCGCCCAATTCGCATTTACGCTAGCAGCCGTCCGTATGTAAAGGCTAAAATTGAAGGTTATGTAAGAGAGACAAAATAATTTAGTTTATATGCTTCATTTGCGAAGTAGAAAGGATTTTTCTATGCTTCAATTAACTTGTATAAAAAAGTTTGGTTTAGCCATTTGTCGTACGGGATAGCGCGAAATGGTCATTTCTTTCTGCATTGCTTAGGCTCCCTCTAATCCGTGACTGCCGCCACCTACGAAGTCTTATTGATGACAGAAGGCATCGTCTAACCCGAAATGAATAATTGAGCAAGCCAATACTAGACGGCGATCAACAGTCTATGTCCTTTGGACAAAGAATTTTGCGTAGGTAATTTTGACTTGGGCATGATTGTCATACATCCGGTCGCTGGTTGACGAGCGCAGCATTACATTATTATCACCATGTAGAAAAACACATTGTTATATCTTGATAACGGTAAACCAGTATATTGGGTGATATTAGTTTTTTCCTTTGCCCGTTACAGGAGTCCACACATTTGATCAAGAATTTATGTTGCTGAAATATCAGCAGGCAATAAATATTATAAGGTTGCATAGTGAATGCAGAAAGCAGCAGTCAAGCCTAAGCAGCTATCTGTGTTCGAATGATGTAGCTTTGTTTTATAATGTAGGTGCTACACCACGCACATTTTTATTCGTGAAATTTTACTTCAGGACTTACTTCGTTGTGAACATTCAAAAGTTATGCTCCGTCGAATTGGTTGTTATAATCTTGCTGATCATGTGGCTTATTCATCACACTTGCTTTAATCAGATACTTTTGCGCTGCAAACTTAAATACCTTCATCGCACTATTGAGCACGATTAATTTCTATGCAACTGTTTGATCCCAGCTAAGGACTGTATCTTCGGAGAATATTAAATTATGTTTCCCACTTCATGCTCTGTGAACATCGAGAAGTATAAGTTTTGAATTGGCTGCAATATTTGTAAAATATAAAGGTAATTGTATATTCCTTTACGAAAAACAATAGGCTTCTATCCGTGGAGCGGATCAAGCATCGGGAGAAATATTTTATGCTTTCTCATTAATAATATGCAAAAAATAAATTTTGGCGTACATTTTAAGGAACGTAACAAAAGTACTCAAAAAAGTTGATCTGCTATGTCGTCTAATCAGAGTTCGTCACCGTCATTTGAAATAAGTTTTAGCATGGAAGAAAAAGGAAATGAAATAAAAAGGAGTTGTGGTCGAAAATTTTATGCATATGTTGTTCGTAATTTATTCAGGACCCACTGATACCGTTCTTGGATCCGTTATCCAGAAATGGTGATACCTCCAAACTACTGATCGTCTTGTGAATGTTTAACTGCCCAATAATGGCAAGCTAATAATCACGCAGTGTACAGCAAGTTCTTATATCGCTCGGAAGTTTGTTCCAACTGTTTTATTATTTGAATAAAATCAAGGGTTCTCTGATTCTCGCGGTAAATTTGGAATCGTGATATTTATGTCTTGGTTGCGTCGCGAATAACTTCTGTGTAAAATATGTAAATGCTATCAACACATGCTTGCATCCGATGCTTCAATATTTTTAAAATAATATACACGGTTTCAGTTACATTCTTCAAAGAGAGACTGGATCAAATCCAAGCTTAGTACAAAGTTCCCCTTATGTCCTCTTAGCGGAATAGCCTCAAAGCATTTTCGTGAAGCACTGCTGGACGTTCTCAAGAGCAAATTTTCAGATGTTAGACAAATCGATTGAATTAATGCGCATTAGCCATACAGGGCAATACATAAAGCTGGATGCGGTAATCCATGAGACAAAATTGATGGCCTAGAGATCCGCTATTTATCATGGTCTTGGCAACTGGACTTTCACAATATTAAGATAAATTAAATGTATCAGACACAGAAAGTAGCGAAAAGGTTGCTTTCAGGGCTTCATCGTCAGGCGAATACAACCATAATCAATCAAGATAGAATAAACAGAGTTGGTATAAATTGGGTCACTAAAGCAGCATAACTGATCAATAAGTCTACGTACTTGGTCTGATTGAGGCGAGGACATGTGAAGTGGTGTGACTGCCCAAGTAAAACTGCCCTGCATTTACAGGTGTATGCTTTGCAACCGTCTGGAGGTACTTAGTATTCGTCCGACAAAATCTTACACTTGTAGACGGCAAATGACATCTGTCATCTACGCAGCAGGACGCAATTGCAGATAAGTCATACTAAATGAGGAGTAGGTATGCCAGGGGATAAGCATGTTTTTGCTTAGAGAAATTGCATATCATCAGCAAACATAAACTTTACGCGTTGTCATATTACCGGAATATATATATACCAATATATATATATGCAAACGATACTAAGCCTAAACTAAGTACGTTGTACGAAAACTAACCTAGAAATTACGAACAATTAAGGACAGATACTTCAGCCCATTGGGAAGTGAAGGGTGAGTGAGCCAATCTGCAACACCAGTACTGGGAATGTGAGCCCATTGGCAATACGTCGCGCACCGAGCAGAAGTCTTGTGTTAAAATGTGCGCACCTAATCGTCAGCCCTCGGTAGCTCAGTGGTAGGGCAGCGGACAGTAAATTCGTGGACCGGGGTTCGATTCCCCGTCGAGGCAATTATTGTGCGTGAATTTTAATCGTGACTTCTACTATCTACAAACTTTAACCTACTCACAAACATCCAAATTGAATTAAACCTATATTTAATGCACGGTCTGGGCAGATGAATTAAACGAATTATCCTGTAACCGTGGGTCGGATAGGTGGGACCATCTGGCGAAATCGTTGTTCCTGTTTCCCGTTCCACGTTTTTCTGGGAGACGACACCTAATTAAATCTAATTGGACCGCCTCATCCCCATCTATAGATCGAACAGTTACACTAACCAACTGGGATTCCAATTGACATCGGCCAACAAAGGTGCTAATGTTAAGTGTCGTCACGGTCCCTTGAACCCCGATAACTTGAAGTAATGTTGAATCAATCAGTGAAGTAACTGCTCCATTATCTATTAAAGCTAATGTTCGAATTGTGGCAGCAGGCCCAGAAAAAAGCATAGGTAACAGGTCAAGCGGTACAACAGAGCGTTCGATGTGACTGAGAGCAAAACTGGATCCTTCAGTGGTTGATGTTCCGAAGTTGCTTCGACCAACGTGGAGTAGCGGGTGGTGCAGCAACTTACAACTTTTCAACCCACAGCACCTTCGTGATCGACAATTTAGTAAGTCATGATTCGGTTTGAGACAGCGCTGACAAAGATTTTGGGCGCGACAGAATTCAATACGTTTATTGAGGCTGAGATTTCGGAAATCATCGCACTGGTTTAAGTAGTGGCGTCGTTCACAGGAAACACATTTAGGGAAATTTCGTTCTGATGAAGGTGCAATGTTTAGCTAAGCGGCATATCCCCGAGAGTTTAAGCTTCTGCCTCTATCGATGATGGTCGGTGGTCCGCAGGGACGTGCGGCAGAGGACAATTTATTATCGACGACGTCTGCGGTTTCATCCACGAAATCCGTCAAATCAATGAAGTTCGGTTCTCTTTCGGTGAGGATAACTCTGGCGGCATGCTCAGCCCACCTGCATTGCAGATGGTTGGGCAGCATCCTGATGATAGAGCTGATTGTTCTGGACGCGTTCAAATCAGATTCATCCCTCAATTGATTCAACTTCAAGTAGCATGAACGCAGTTCAAAAGCTAAACGAGACAGAGCCGTGAAATCATTGTGCCTGATGTTAGGGCCATCAGTTGGAGCATTAATGTGAGTCCTAGCAATCATGTGAGGCCGTCCGAAGCGTCTGCGCAAAATATTCATTGCTTCTTCAAAACCTTTACCAGGGACGTTTATTAAGCAACTTTCGATAGCTTCTTTGGCTTCCCCACAACAGTACTGTATCAGATATGAAAGGCTGATATTTGGATCGGAAGTATTCCTGGAAAGCATCGCATAAACAGCCAATAGCGGGCAGGATCTCCATCGAATGTTATCTTTTCACGTCATGGAAGACAGGACGACACACGGGGTCCAAAATGGCTGGATTTGCGTTCCGGGCATATATATATATATGTTTACATATATACATATATCGCATTTGTCAGCATCAGTAGCCACTTTTGTATGCTTAAGAAAGCTCATATGGAAACTCACATCTTATCAGGTATGTAGAAAACCATCTTATGCCTAACTGATTAGATATTCCGAGAATAAGAAACCTGTCATCTCGTTTCAAATATTCCCTGTTTTTTTCCAGAAAGGTAGATATTGATATAACAAGAGGCAAGCAGTATCTTTGTCTCTTGCGATGGGTACTTACAGTGTAGATTCCTCCGTTTCTCCTGGGTGCTGAACACCTACGTACATTCTAAGTCGAATAACCTACCCAGGATTGGCAACTCTGGTTAAAGCGCGACCTCGCTGCACTCAAACCATGCCAGGCAACGAAAATTGCTAAGGGCTTGCGGCACCTCCCCTATCCGAACAAATGCAGAGTGGACGCCACAGGGAGACCTATTAATGGGATACCAAACACTGCGTGATCGCTGTTATGTACGCGGACACTATAACAAGGAACACAATGTAATATACCGTTACCTTACACAGTATCATGCCATTTCAACACTCATGTTAATTCTGGGTCAAGCGCTTACCTGTCCTGTTGTCAGTATTCACTTTGCAAAGCGAGACCGTGTCTTTCGTCCATGGTTTTGCAACATTGCTTGTTAGTGCCTCCAGCATTTGTAACGTTGTCACGTTTCTGTGTTACTCAATTTTCCCCACCTCGATTTTCCGCTGACAATCAGTGCTAAGCACCGTTTTGTAGCAGCGTTTCAACAACATCTCTTGACTACCACATGTTTCATGATGGCCTTATAAAACTTTACCGCCCCCCGTACTGATATAGGTTCAAATCACACTGACTACGGGCACCGCAATCCTGTGATTTGTTCTCATGCAGATAGCGAATCACAAGTATTTCTTGCACAGGATTTTCATTCATATGATGGTTAACAGTTCCCGTACTTTACGGATCCTATCTGAATTTCCACATTCATCTTAAGTGATCTTAGTTAAGCAATGCACAATCCGCCGCGTTCCGTTGTCTGGCCAACGATCACCTCATGCTCATTTTGATCAGGCCTGCATATTTCAGTAGTCAAATCAAGTGTCAACGCCTCCTATTGCTCTATCATCGCCTCATGCTAATTACGTCCATTCGGCCGTGCAAGTGCACCCCGGTCGCGATATCGATTTCGCATGCGCTGGTGAGACATAACTGTCCACGACCAACTGGACGAGGCAAGTTACGGACTTTCGTATCCGATGGCAACAACCTGCATTATGCACAGGAGACAATGATAAGGGTCTCGAAATCCTGTGCTATTTTGCAAGGGTAGTGGGTGACTGACGTAATACGGAAACAACAAATTCTTCATCCTTACTACTTGGGGATGGTTCTAATATGCCATCTAGCTGTAAAGAGATGACACATCCAAAATCGCAGACGTCTACACCCTATTATTTAGTGTACCCGACTGATTCGCCACCATTAAAATCCATTCTTCTGACAAATGTTAAAAAACCGAACAACTATAAAGTATGAACCACTTATGCACCAGGGTCTGATCGATATAATCAAAGTACGACTTCAATATGCTCACCCAGTACAGCCGAAACAGGGCTGTGGGACAAGCCAACTTTTAGACACGTCGCCAATCCCCTTAATAGCCGTGCCTCCCTCATCTACGAAGAACAGGTGAAAGTGCGGTACCTTGAAATTTATAAGCATTCAAGTTCCTGAGTATACGGCACCTTCTTTAAGGCGCCAACAGCATGAGCATTTAAATGTGTGAAATTTCCTATTTGTAAGAATGGCAGTTCAGACAAGACCGCCAAACATAATGCGAATAACTAGATATCAAGCCTCAATCGAATACGCATTGGAACAGACTATTACATCCATATCGGTAGCTGATTCGAGCAATACGTCAAATTACCGGGTCAAATCAAAGTCAACGCCGGGAATCGTCTACGGTGCTATTATTACAAACGCTTATGGCAACAAATTTAAACTGACCTGTATATTATCCGCCACAACGAGTAAAATCTTATTCGCAAAATACAGCCGGCTTTCAACCAAATGAATGAATCTAAAGACAGCTTACTTCTAATCGGCCACGCAATCTGAATATGAATACTGAATAATGTATTACAGAGCACGTATAAAGGAATTCCGTACAACTCTTTCGAAATATGGTGAAAAAGGTTAGAAAATTTGTTAACCGTGAATATCGTTGTCGTTCTAATGTTACATTTAAAATATCTGACGCACGATATTTCAGGACACAAATGTGATATATCATCGTAAGTGTGTAATTATTCTCTTATTCGAATAGTGGTAAAATACAACTCTAACAACGTTGTGAACGGCTGCAGAGATGTTGCCTCAATCACGTGTTCAGTTAAACTGTTCCAAATGTTTACCACTCTCCGTTCGAAGCACAATGGATGGGGAACACATTTCACATCCGGCACGACAAGTTTGTATCTGTGTCCGTGTGTGCTGCATGGCAGTCGTAAGTGCAGCATTGGCCTTAGCATTGGGAAGTCACCGAGATATAGAATACAGTAGGTCATAATGAGGTCGACTCGCACCCGACGGTAGGACAATGTGTATAGTCCTAGTTTCTCACACCGGTCTTCATACCCCAAGCCACGTAAACTCTGGATCAGCCTGGTAGTAACGTATGGGAACTGTTCGATCTTTTGTGCTTCGCCTCGGGTAATCGGAAAGTAGGCGGGCGAACCGTACTCTAGCATTGGTCTAATAATGGAAGAGAAGAGCCGAGTGGCAACCACTTCAGAACATGTGCCGAAGTTACGTTTGAGCGCCCAAAGCATGCGCAGTCCCTTACCCTATTGCATGTTCGTGTTGTCCACGGACTTTAAATCGTAACGCGAGAGTACACCTAGGTCCTTCACGGTGGGTGGTGGATATAACGGTTGGCCGTCAAGGGTGTGGGTTCTGCCGTTTACACCCTTCCCCAAGCTCATAATAACAGACTTGGTTGGGTTGACCGGGAGAAGAACTTCTGCATACCATGTGCATAGTCGGTTGAAGTCTTGTTGAAGTAGGCCACAGTAATTGGGAGCGTCAATGTCTCTCAAAATCGTCATGTCGTCCGCAAACAAGGCACACAGCGACCGGAGAAGCTGCGTAGATCGTTGATGTGGATCAGGAACAGAGTAGGCCCCAGTACAGTGACTTAAGGCACTCCACTTGTAGAGGGGTACCAGACAGTTTGATGGTCGTCAACCTATACCCTCCACTTTCGTCCAACAAGAAATTCGCGGATCCACGTGGCAGTGAGCCACCAACACTACACATCCTGAGTTTGTCAAGGAGAACCTCATGGCTGACGATGTCGAGCGCTTTAATGAAATCGATGAATAGAAAATACGGCAAACTTCCTCTTGCTTATTGCCTTCAACCAATAATGCCTCGCCACAAGCGGGTTCATTATGCATGAGCGACCTTGTATAAAACAGTGCTGTGTCGGCAACAAGACCTCCTTCGACTTCAGCAACTGCAGCAATCCCTTGTTCACGATTTTCTCAGCAACCTTTGTCAAAATTGGTGTCAGACGATTTGGCCTCTAGAAGTCTAAATTGCTTGGGTCACCGCCTTTAGGAAATACGCTTCACCACCGAACATTTCCAGTCAACCGGCAACAAATCTTCGGAAAACAAACTG
This sequence comes from Dicrocoelium dendriticum, assembly GCA_944474145.2. Lineage (NCBI taxonomy): Eukaryota > Metazoa > Platyhelminthes > Trematoda > Plagiorchiida > Dicrocoeliidae > Dicrocoelium > Dicrocoelium dendriticum. The sequence goes on along the minus strand of CALYDF020000945.1, from coordinate 116 downwards.
TTGAAAAGGACAGTCACAACATGACAGAGGATGGTCGCATGCGACTTGAAAACCAGTGGGTGAAGCCCATCAGTTCCGGCAGGTTTGGTACCTTCAAATTTGGCGAGTATTTGACC